>JBBMOE010000076.1:1203356-1242056 GCA_037975065.1 Chaetodon trifasciatus
GTTAAAACATTTACTCTTATAAATATACCAGATGAAACTTTTGAATGGGAGTGTATACACATACATACATACTGAGCAGGACCTTGAGGTTGAAAAGTATCATTGTCACTTCTGATGAACAATCTATGAAAATAGTATATTATTTGAAGAATATTGCTGCGAGAGGAAACCTGAGGAAGCAAATCTGTAGAGGATGGCCTTGTTCAGTCTGTTTTCATTGGCCAGGGCGTATGATGTCATGGCAACAGCATACGGGTTGACGAGGCGCGGCAGGCGTCTCTGCAGGTAGGCCACTGCTTTGTTTACGCTGCTATGCAGACTCTGGACAAAAAGGAAAGAAAGGAAGGTGAAAGGAGAATACGGGGGAGCACAGGCAGTTAACAGTAATCCATTCTTGTCTTTTAAATATCCCATTTTGTTCAGGAATATCATATTTGATCCTGGGACAACAGTTGAGACTGGATTATTCCCTCTCTTACCCTCCTCTGTGTCTTATGAGATATATAGTGAGCTGTCCTCATTAGTTCCAGTTACTATTTGGATGTGAGGTAGTGATAGTACACAGACAGCTCAACACGAGTAGCAACAGTAACCAAAGGGGGCAGGCTTAGTAAATGATCAGTTGCTTCATTGGTTCGGTGATTCAGAAAGCTTCGTTTTGCTGATCACTGTACAGCCAGTAAATGAAGAAATAAAACTTAAGGGAAACAGAGAAAACAGTGTATGGAGGTACTCACATTAACAGTAGAAGCGCACAATGAACGGGACTCCTGCATGGCAATGAGGCAGAAGGCCGTCATGGAGGCATCTGAGTCTGTGCCTTGCACGTCGCCCTACACATGCACACACACACGCATGCGCACACACACACAGACATGTTTTTTTTCATATGAGATGACAGCCAATGCCATGGAACTGTTTTCATCTTGATCAGCTACTTTTCAGTTGAAGACTGAGGCTACGTTTACACCTAGGGAAAACACGTATGTTTTCATGCGGTTTGGCCTCTCGTTTACACACAAACAGAGTTTTTTTCACAGAAAACGATCATTTTGTGGAGATTTCTGAAAACGCTGGTTATGTGTTGGCATGTAAACAGAGTTAAACGGCGTTTTAGGTTCCGAAACGTCACAACATGCGACTGAAAATACTTAATGTCATGTGAGCGACCTATGTTTACACTCGCACCCATAGGTTTGGCATAGTTATGATGGCGCCCGACAGCGTATTTATCCGGGTTCATGTAAACGACAACATTTTTGAAAACAATTTTGTGTGCACGATGTTATTTTTGAAAACGGAGGGGCTAAAATATCCATTTTCCAAAATTCCCTACTACGTGTAAATGTAGGCTTAATGTCAATGAAAGCAGTGCACGCACACGCATTGAACTACTGAACACATATCCATCTTCTTTAAACATGCCATCAGGTTGTTGTGCTTTGAGAATCAGAAACTTGACAGCATCACAGATGACGTTCCTTGACACTGCCACCAGATTATTGCCCATGGCAAACACCTTGACAACATAAGCAGTCAGCCTTAGAGAGGAGAGGAGAGAAGAGGAGAGGAGGTGTAATAGTATAATTTCATTTATTTGCACATGAGATTCATGCATCTACATACGAGTTCATGGATGTCTGCAGGCCTCACCAGGTGCTACTTCGATAACCACGAAACACAGCAAAAGACCCATCACTATGACGGTAGGCTAGCTCGTTCTGGTAGCCTGGACACAAACAAAACAGCTGTGCTGTACCACAACTTTGTTTTTTTCACTGCTTAATATATGCCTGGGTAGTCGATGTAGTCAGCTATAACAAGCCTCATAATGAGCCTCTGAAGATAGGTATTTCTCTTGAAAATGACAAAATTGCCAAAGGGAAGAAACTATGCAATTCAATTTTACAGAATTCACTTTTGGTGTAAAAAAAACAGATACGTAAAGTCCCCCCCCCCCCCAAAAAAAAAAAAAAAAAAAAAAAAAAATTACACATAGAGGGCCATCAATAATATTTCTGCTAACTGTGCTAATAAAACACTGTGTGAGCCCACCGGTCTTGATGTGTTGGAAGGCTTCATTACGCTTCTCAAAGCCCACAGCTTCCCACTGGTTGGTTTTGTCCAAATATGTGGCTGCAATGACAGGCAGGGTCATGGCGGCCAGGTTCTGCTCCCCACAGCCTGAGGGCTGCTGGATCAGAGACCCCATTGAGTACCCGCTAACGGCCTTGTCCACCAGTGCAGAGAGTTGTTCTCTGCCTGTAAGCACACACAAACAGAAAAACCCAAACATTATAAGCCTATGGGAAAAAACAACAAAACAAACATGCAAAGGTCCCCACAACCAGTGAGGTGGTCATTTCCCAATAAAAACAATACCCATTTCTACCCATGCAGAGTGCATTGTTCAGGCCGTGTATCACTTGACATACATAACCCAAACATTACATTATAATGTATCTCACCTGTCACAGAGATCTCTGTGCTAGTAGGTGTGTTTGGAGCCAAATCTTTCAATGGAATTTTACTGTAAATAATTTCCTTATGTGTACCACCTAAAGGGAGAAACAGTGGACGATTTATAGGATCAGTTAGCAAGTGATAAGTACTGTACATAAAGTCATTAAATTACTTCATAATGTAGCTATTTAAAAGGTAAACTTACCCATGCCTTTATTAGCTGGGTCTAGAGTTACAATCTGAGGAGATTTAATCAGCACACCTTCAGGCTGGAAAAACAACAGTCCGGACAAACATTAGAGATCACAACTATTTTTGAGTAATCCTCATATGTTGTGTGTGTGGTGTGTAACAAAGTGGTTAAAATGTTCTGTTCTTCCTCTTATTCACAGATAACACAGCGTACATCTGCATCGAAGTTAATCCCCTAAAGATGTCTTGTTGTTGATGTTTTCCTGCACTCTCTGCTCCCACTGCTCAAAGTCCAATATGGCTACAAAAACGTGACGTACATGATGTCACTATCACACGGAGGTGTTTTTTGTCGGCCACATGCACACATCCATGATCCACTGAAAAGCTATTTGATTCAGAATACAGCGACTACCACCACGCTCCTGAGAAATGTACTTGAATCGGTAATGCTGCTACTTCTAGCATCGCTACTGCCTGACACCATAACTAAAACGTTGTCACATCATAAAATGTCATTCAGTGTCAATGTCCCTCCCTTCCTGTCCACCAGATGCTTTCAGACCTTTTCCCCTGTCTCAGCCTGTGTTCAGAATCGTATACTAACACACTATTCATGCTACGTATGACGTCCAGTTGAATATGGAGTGTGTCAACTGCATAATATGTATATATAATATAATAATTTCATCAATAAATTGACTTATGAGAATATTGCCAGTTTTCTGCTTCTCTCTAAAGTATACTGACAATAGCTGCTAACACTGACCCGCCAGACTTTGAGGTTAAAATATATTTTACCTTAGTACTTTATTCTACTTTAAGTCAAACATGAACTACAAACAACAGCCTTTGTTAGTTTTTCTTTAATTTGCCTTATGCCTTAAGTAATATTGACTGGAGGAGGTAATATTCATATATTATATTATATTTCCATTTACGATAAACAGTTTTCATTCAGTGGTCTGTTGGTAATGGCATAAGTAATGGTTCATTTGGGAGGCAGTGACTGAGTATGTAGCAGGCAGTACGTCACATCATTCCCACATCCAGTCATTCTCTCCTGCCCTGCCATAACCCCTTCCAGCCATTCCCATCATCTGACCTTCCCCACCAACCTGTTTTCATTTTCCTTCATCAAACTTGTAGACTCTTTCTCCCAGTCAGTGTCAGAGTCTTGACATTTCTACGTGGCAGAGTTGCTATGTGCTTATGTCTTTGCTTTCGAGCCACTTGCAGCTGCCTTCAAGCTTATTTTAGCAATAAGTCACTGACTGGACTAACTGCATGTGGGTCCTTGATTTCACATACAACATCCCAACTGGTTTCAACTGCCTGAAAGTATACATACATAAATTCCAACCGTAACATTACAGGCCTGAGCTTAAATGTGAAGTTTAAAACAAGTACTTTGTTATTGCAGCTTGAGCATTTTACTACAATAGCAGTTCTAATACGGTATAAAGCGGTCCTATACCCACTACATGGGGTATGTCTCTCTTACCACCACCCGCAGCATCTTCATAATTCCATCATTGAGCGATGAGTCTTTAACAGCTGCTTTGACCTCAATTCGATGTTGTCCATCCTTCATGGGGATAATGATGAAGGGTACAGATCTTGTAGTCTGGGGCCCCATTTTGACTTCCTGACGGTACTTTCCACGTTTAGAGGCTGCACTGCACACATGCTTGTCCTCAATCAGATCCACACGCACCTTGAAAACAAGATGAGAAAACACAAAGACTGAAGTATGTGCAGGTGATTAAAGATGAAGACTCCAAGGATGGATAATAAGGATCAGTTTTGGTTTAGGTCACCCATAATGATGCATCCCTGATTTGAAGAAATGCAATACTAAATAACTGTTTCATAGAGGATCAATCTGAATGGAAAGGTAGTCTGTAAATATTTCAGTAGACCCTGTTCTGGTGCTGATCATCATGTGAGCAGCTACTATCAAAGACAGGAGAAAGGATTTCATTCATTTTCTTTTTTGCTAGACTTTATATGTCAGTCCAGACTCAATGACTGCGGCCTGAAACACCTGAGCAGAGTGACGCAGACTTACGGTGGCAGGATCAGGGCTGTAGTTGTGGAGGATTGCCTTAACTTCGATCTGCTCTCCTCGGACAGCGGAGTAGGGCAGTCTGAGATCAATGAAGAATTCCTTCCGGACAATTACCTCTAATGGATGGCCAACACAGACTCCTTAAAGATGACAGGGATACAAAAAGGAGTGATGAAACAGAGGAGGAAAAAGTAGGTGTGAGGGATGAGAGAGGTTTTACTGTATCAGGGGAACAACTAACCGTGAGTTCTGGACAGACTGATGCCGGTGAACTGCCAGGTGGTGATTGAGTCTTGCAAAGGAACATTTTTCACAAATGATGTGGAATCACTGAAACAAAGAGAAGAGTTAGCACTTTGAGAGGTAAAGGGCAGCTTTAAATCTTAGTGGTGTCATTAATGAAGTTAACAGTGGATTATTGTGTGTCTAGGTTTCAGTTGACTCACCAGTTTGGTGTGTCTTCAGAGCAAGCAGGCAGTTTGATATCTGACCACAGCCAACTTTCAGGGAACTTGGTGCGAGAAACTATTTCATTGCTGTCCATGTAACTGTCATCCTCCTCACCTTGAGTGTCATTAAAGAGGTTATTATTTTTCATTTGGAGGCAATGATTGTTTTCTAACTACCAGTATGACCACATATGGTAATCACTCAGGGCTTCCCTCCCTCCCTTGTCCCCATCTCTTACTGCGAGCCAGTTGGAGATTATCCTCCTTCCTGTCGGCTCGCTGGCGTTGCATCTCCGTGCAGCAGTGCAGGAAGGCCTCGGCGCAGGCTTCACCATCCACGATGTATTCACTGCGTCTCTCACAGCTGTATGAAACAGGGGTGTCCCTCATGCCATCCAAACAACACTCACGTTGCAGTTGGTCTGCATATGCACTCACTAGAAAGAAAGACGGTTGTGGAGGAGAAACAGAGATGAGTAGGTATGGAGCACACAAGAAAGGGTGAACTGGGAAGTTGTAAATTAAGAATTTATAAAATAAGGAAAATTTATAGTAGAAATTGTTCTTTAAGTTAAGTCAGATTTATTTAAGTGCCATCTATTGTGAGACCCTTGATGTGAATAAGGAAAAAAGACAAGGCAAAAACCTGCTGAAGCAGTATTGGACAGACATCAATAAAACTATTAGCAGCTGATTAGAAACCACATTAACAAAAATGACAGTAATGAAAATGGGTATAAAAGTGTGCCCGACACAGGCTACTCTTTAAGCCTATTCTACATTTTAGCATCTATACTTTTTCAGGCTTAAGCATGATTTATAACAGACTCAAAACCTTGCCTGACCCTAACACTGACATGAAGGGGCATTGCAGATAATGCAGAGCATTACATGAACTGCTCCTCAATAGATCAGACCACATCACAAAAGTCACCTTGCATCTTGACAGAGATTCCACTGTGAGAGACTTAAAGCAATCAGAAAAATGCTTGGCAGCATCTTCTATGTATGACTTAGTCCAAATAGTAAATACAAACAATCCATCAATAGCATGTGATGGATAACAACTAAACTGAGGCTTAGCCAGAGAGTGAGAGACAGGTCTTCATCATCTGTTATGCAGGAAGCTGACACAGAGGATAGTGAGGGGGGCACCGGGGATTGCGTTCATTAAGACTATGCTATGTATGGAGTGAGTACCAAACATCATATCCTGGTACTCACCTGAGTACTTGTCTAATGCACCCCAGGTCACTGTGCAGCTTAGAGCTGCAGTTCTTACCTAAGGTAGTTGTAACATCCATTATAGTAGTTCGTTTCCTCCTGCTGTGGGCCGGACATTTCAATTCTGGAAAAGTAATAGAGACAAGATCTTGAACAGAACCCGGAAAGTTTGGACTTGGGCTTGATTGTATAATTGACATGAGACTCTTCAAATCAAAGTAATTTAGCTGGTTGAATGATGTTGATGAATAAGAAAACCCCAGACTTCTACACCTGCACAACTTCTCTTAACTAGTAATATTTCTCAGGTAAAATATCAAAGCCTAAAGAAGGATATGTTCATGACAAGGAAGAGTATAGCATCACCTGTTCTGTAGGAAGTCCCAGAAGCCGTGCTGGTCTCAAACAATAGCCCAGCATCATAAAACACACTCATAGCGTTCCTCCCTCCACCTGGTGTGCAGCCTGTGTCGTACCTCTCGACAATGTCCCACACCTGACCAAAGTAGAAGTCAAACACACACAAAAATACAAACAAACAAGGATATAAGTTAAACAAGTGAACATTTTTCAAATCGCTTTAAATTGAACCACCTTCAAATATTTTCAAAGATCAATATGAGGTAAAGAAATCACCTTTTTCTGGGTGAGGCGGTGCTTGTTGTTCAGGACATAGACGCCTTTGTCAACTGCCACCAGTCCCACTGTGGCCTCTGGATCTCCAGTGACCCTCAGGCCAAACATCCTGCGAGGCTCATACGAGGGAGCAGGTCTCGTGGATTCCAGCTTCAGCTAAATGTGAGGGGGAGGTCAATGAAAGGCATTCAGTTTTGTATTTCTGAAAGCAGTTTCATGCTTAAAAAATATGTTTTTTTCCCACTTAAATTCTGCGACATCAGCATTGTGTCTCACCGAGCCCATGCAAGAGTCCTTGACATCCACCCAAACAGAGTCTGATACCACTTCATTGGTATTTGTATGGTAGTAGGCGATGATGCGGAATGATGGCAGCATTTCTTTGGTAATAGTAACTATCAGGGAAATCAGTACTTGGCCTCTTGCCTTGTAACGGCCATGTTCCACCAGTTGACCTCTGCTCAGGATCTGGGGACACAGATTTACATATTAACACTCATCCGACATGATACTACACAGACTGCTGAAAGCAATAAAAACACCCATCACCAAGTATGTAATGTCATTTTCTGTATTTTGCTGCTTGCTGAGGATGAGGTTGATTTTCAGATTTTCTCCTAATGACAGCTCAGCTGCATCCACACCTGCAAAAATGACATGTTGCATTGAGTGCTAGACAGTGAAATGATCAACCACATGGCACATACTTTGCCACTGAGACCACCATCACCACCACCTTTTTCACCATTTGATATTACTTCAGGATGTTCCTCACCTATGTGCATGTAGTTTGCACTTGAAGTAGTATATGGGAGAGCTGTCATGGAGGCTTGTGCCTGTCTTTCTTCTGTAATACGACGATCATTGGTATTTGCCTGCAATTAAAGACACACACAGGCAAGCATACACAGTTACATACAAAAAAGTCTCAAGTCAGTCCTGTCCTGTCCTATGAAGGCCTTGTCTGGTATAGCAGCTTAGCCTAACAATATAAAATGGAAAAACAAAAAGACATATAACACCAACAACAACTGAAATGGACTTTCACATAGTAGCTTGATAAACTAGATAAACTATGTTGCCTTTTAATTGGGTAAGGTACAAAGTGAGCTAATAATGTCATTGATGTATTTGTCGAATCATCAGTTCATCTGTGTTCACATCAGCAACAATGCTGGCTCTGATTGAAGTTATTTTGTTATTGAATCAAAAAATCCTTTACACTTTTTGTTAAGATTAGTTTGGCATCAGAAAACACACAGCGATGGTCAGGCATAGGTCATTCTAACACTGAAACACTGTCAGTGTTTAACCCTGTGGCTTCATTTACATGTTGTGTAACTTCAAAGCTGTCCAGAAAATTCAGAACATCTATAGTTTTGGACTCATTCTTTTTGTTGATATTGATATTCTGGGCACCATTCAGGATTAATCTGTCATATATAGTGATACCAAGTGCGATCAGCTCTGAGAACTCCTGCATAAGCACTGACGAATACCTCAGTGATGGATACAGTGTAATATAATGTAATGTAATGATCACCACTGATAATTCTACTATGAGCTCAAGAGCAAGATATTCAAATGATGTAAATTGACCCAGGTCAATGTCATTACACACAAACTGTCTATAAAAAATAACTGCAATGTGCCCTCCTTTTCAGTTTTGTCTGACTGACCAATAAAAATGATCATTTGGAGGACAAGCTTCTGTCAGTGTTGACACCAGTAGTGCTGTTTAGCCAGGTCTCAACTCAAATACTAATGTTTTTCACTTACCACAATGTTAACCAAAAAAGGATCTGTTAAGCAATGATATGACATCTGAAGGGTTAACATTTTAGCAACAAACATCTACTTTCATGTCCAGCAGACACAGAACATTAGCATTGATTTGGAGTCAGGTTCATGGTCACCTCACAGATTTAAGTCCAATATTTGCTCTCTGTTTAGCTCTGTTGTGGTATCTGATGATAAATGTAGATTTATGTTTGCTTTACTAAACAGGCTGTAATGCAAAAATAGCAAAAGACTTCAGAGACTCACGGTGATTGTAAGACTGCTTGTGCCCGCCTCTGTATTGATGGTGAGCCTTGCCATGCCATTGGCCGCAGTGAGGCCCCGCACGTCGCCTGGTTTGACCACCACTGCAACACCTTGTGCAGGAGTGTCGTCAGGATTCACAACTTCAACCTGCCACCAGAGACACAAACAGCTGAACTATCAGAAACTGTCAAGTGTTTTATCAAAACACATTTTATTAAAGTCAAACTAATGCGAATGCTGTAAACTTCACCAGCTGTGGACAGAGTAGCATGACTTTGATAGCTGTGGCCCAAATTATTTATTGGTGAATTTCTCTTTTTGTCAGGAAAGTCATCTGTTTCTGGGAATCTGAATTTGTATCATGATGAAAAAACATTCAATCTATCATCATTGCAAGTCAGTGAGTTATTAAAGGAGCATTAAACAACATGTGACTTTTATATTTTCAAGATTTTACTGTCATGTGCATTTTCAAAGTGTAACTCTGTTTTGGAAGTTAAATGTTTTCTGCAAAGGATCTTTTATTAAAACAGAAATGTATCTGTATTTTACCGCAACATCGAAGGACATTCCTGGTTTGTAATATTTTGGTGTTCTCTTGAAGTGGATGGTATACGGTGACGTGACAATCTGGATGTTTCTCAACTCCGCCTCCACCATTTCACTGCCTGTGAGTTAATGCAGAAACACAAACACACAAACTTGGCTGTTCACTTTCTTCTTAACTGATACAGACGAACATGTCCTGATCTCATTTCCTTTTTTCCCTCTTGTTTTGTTAACTTTTGGGACACTAATAATACTGATAGTTACTTTGATGTTTTGTGCAGCTGAATCACTTTGAACCACACGTAATCAAACGCACTGAATGGGCACAAACACACAGTCCATCTTTCTTACCGCCCTCCGTCAGCACACTGACAGATACAAATATGGAGCTCCCCACCAGCTTGAGGATGTTCTCGAAGGTGTCTGTGATGTGCTGTCTCTTCAATTTGACCACTCCACTTCCTTCCTTAATCTGACATAATACAAAAACACATCTTGAGATACAGTCAGTGAACAGTTGGAGGTACGTTACTGAATATAATGTCTTGTCAGCTTGGCTTTGACCAGTCAACTGGCAAACTGATGAGTAACTATGTGCTCACCTGCACTCTCTGAAGAGAACTTGGAAAGCTCTTCTTTTGACCCTCTTGCACAACCCCAAACACCACATAGGCCATCCCATCCACCTCTTCACCAAACAGATACCTACAACCGCAGAAGGACATGTTTAAGACCACAATAAAATAAACCAGGACAGATAAAAACAACAACAACAATTGAGTAACAGACTAAAACAACAAACCCCCAACACCACCACTCAACCACACCCTTTATTTTCTCCGCCAATTAATCGACCAATCAAACCTGATCTCTTGAGCCACCAAACAAAAGCCTTCACATACGTAGCTTTGATGTTGACGGTGAGTTCTTGACTGTCCACATAGAAGAAGGAACTCACAGGCGTCAGTTTCACCTCAAAACTGGGCAGCACTAAAAAATTGAACAAGTTTTTGTGTGTGTCCAACCAGATAAGTGTGTGTCATAGGTTCACACAGGCTTTAAATAACAGTGCAGCGAATGAGGGACTCACCGTATTCTTTGACCTCGAACTCTGCGGAGAAGCTCTCCTGTGGATTACTGTGGAATTTGGCCACCACCTTCCACACACCGGGACTACATACAGACACACACAAGAGCACATGTTCCAGTAATCAATATTACAAACACAAATTGAGATGAGCTGCTGCAAAGCACCTGATGCTTACAGAGTTCAACAGAGAAAGACACACTAACGGGTTTAAAGATTTCATGTTGCCCAGCAAACTGTGCCTGAGACGCAGAGATTAAGGCAGCCTAGCTTAATTTTATATTGGTTATTCACAGATTATTGGGATTGAGTGTATCTCTGTGTCTACATTTAGATTGAAATAGATTAATTGCTCTTCAATTTAAAGGAATTTTTGAACATTTTGGCAGACAGTTTGATGAGAAGATTAATGCCTCTTTATCTGTTAAATATGCAGCCAGCAGGCAGTTATCTCCACACAAAGACTAGAAACAGGGGTAACTGCTAACCTGACTCACAAAGCAAAATCTGCTTACCAGCACCTTTAAAGTTCACTAATTAATGTGTTACATTTCATTTGTGAAAACTCCAGTCAGCATCAAGTAGCTGTAACTGGAAGATACATGTGTGACTTCATTCATTCATTAATTCATTAGTTTGGCTACTGAAAACTATGTGCGTCTTGAGTATTTAGTGTCTCCACACTTTATGCACTGTATGACTTTCACAAAATTTAAGTTTAAGTTTTAGTTTCTGCCCAAACACTAAACTAGGAACGTGGAAATTACATATATAAAACACAACATACACATGTTAAAATATATATTATATGCATAATCTGATTTATGGTATGATGTTTTGAATTGAATTCATCTGTTATCCAGATCAGATAAGAAAAAACAACATAGGACTTTATTGATCCCACACCTGGGAAATTCAGTCGTTACAGCCAGCAAGTTACATGTATATGTACAGATTATAAAAAAAGTAAATGCCAAAGAATGCCATAAATCTCTCTTATATCATAATATATCATATATCATTTACCACGACGCAACATAAAGTACAGAAAGACAATTGATAAAATTAGATTCAAATAAGTTAAAATACTCGCCTGATAATTTCACCAAGTTGGTAACTTCCAGAGTGGATCCCTGATGTTAGAGAGACTGGATCAAGTGGTAAAATGATGCCATCAGGGGTCTAAAAATAAACAATATTAAACAATCATTAATGGTGAGTTGTGCCAGTTTGAATCCATGCCATAATTTGCGCTAATCCATGAGCCTGGTCAATGTCTGGGTTAACAATTTTTTCAGCAATTCCTCAAATATCTCGACCTTCCCCTGAAGGGACAGGTTGTGTTCAATGTCCAACTCAGCCACAATGCATGTGTTCATTTTTGTAGTAAGTGGTAGAACAGATGAAATATTCAGTGGATGTGTTTTTGTTATTTTGGTTGAGCATCTGTGATATTACCTCATCGAGAGGCTTTGTACTCCCAGTTACAGATGATTATATTGCATTCAAGTGTGTGTTCATCAAAGATAAAATACAATACCACAAATTCAATGGCAATAGAGGCATCAGTTTGGGTTTCAGCATCCCTCTCCACAGGCTCCATTCGGGGCGTCACTGCAAACATCCTGTAATGAACTGACAGAGAGAGAGAAAGGGGCTCATTTTGATGGTGAAATATTTTCTATGGTTGTATCTCACAGAGGTCGGTGTGTCTCTCAGCACTGATGCAGTATTGAACTCACCTTTGGTGTTGGGGGTGTAGATGGTCTTGTCCGTCTGGATGAAGATGTACCCGGACTGGAAGGACAGCAAGACGACTTTCTCCAGCAGTCGGTCAGGGAACTGAGCTTGCAAGTACACATAGTTCTTAACGTTGGGATCCTTACTGAAGTCACTAGCAGGGACCTGAAACCAGCATGTAGAGGCACAAGCAGTGTGTGAGGAGCAGGATGTGGCATGTGATGTGTATGTATAGATTCTAGATGTCATTTGTTGCCATGATAGAAAATGAAGCCAAGTATAGTATACAGTATATACATATATAGTAACGGTATTGAATTTACCGTTATCTGACCAAACTCCTGGAAGTGGTTTGCACTGGTGAGGGTCACAGATGTGGATACCAGCCTTTTGGTTTTGGTTGGATGGGTCATCACACTGATTTCCACCGTAATGTCCCCTCCTGTCCAGTCTTGACACTCCACAAAGATATTTTCTGCTGTTCCTACCCGCAACAAGTTGGGGGCAGACAACACCTGCCTGCAGAGCAGCATCCAGAGACAAAGACAGAGAATATTCTGTAGTAACCGTGCAGAAAGAACCACACGCTGTTTAGGATGTACTGTCCAGTGTTGAGCAAGTTACGGAAAATTAGTAATTAGTTATTTCTTTCAAGCATAATTGAACTAGTTTACAAAATACTGGATATTAAAGCAATTAAGTAAAAGGGAAAGTAACATTTGCTTTACTTTTAAATGAGTGCTTCAATCATCTTATTAATGCACACATGCTGTATTACTTCAATGATTCTGTGGCACAGTGTGGCAAGACAACTGTCAAATTTAATCTATCATCGTACCTGTTATCACTGCAGTGATAGGAGTTATTAATACTCCCAACAACCAGAGGGCCCCAGCGACCTATGAGCTAGACAGTAGTATTGTGTAGAAGAACGCCCACATAATGCTGGATGTCCACGTTAACTGAACATTATGATCACTATGATGAAAAGCAAGCTCAGAATTGCGCCACTGTAAGGTTGAGATCATCACACGCTGCTTGAGACAGTACAACCTCCACCTGTTGTTCCTGAAATGTGTGCAATATTTCACAGGACTGTGCAATATGTGCAAATGCACCACAATGCAGCCTAATGCAGCATATTAACTGTATTATTCATAACTTGAATACAAATGCCACACATGTAGCATAAAGTAGCGTATTTTATAATTCTGTACTGTATACAGGCCTGATTTAGATTTTTAACTTCCTGTAACTTTAAACTTAACCTTTTCATTTGAAACTTTCATGTTCACTGCTCTGTATAACCAGGTCAAATTCCTGTGTACACTGCACATTCGCCAAGATTCTGATTCTGATAAACAGGAAAATCTGGAAAATAGGCTGTTTGTCTGTTATCCTCTGCAGCTGTCAACTGTTTTCATGTAAAACAGTAACAAACCCAATTATATTTCAGTTATTGTAATTGTGTCATCCAATTTGAAAAAGTAATGAGTCACATTTCTGATTACCTCCAAGACTAGTGGAAATACAGTCGTGTTTCCTTGTAATACATTAATCCCAACTCTGCTACTGACAAACATGCTTTTGTTTTATCATATGTATTTTAGGCACTATGAACCACACACATAATGATGGAGGGCTGTGAGTGTTTATTTCATGGTGCATTATCTTGATTAAGATCCAGCACTGGATCAATGCAACATTTCATCTGGATTCTGTTTGTTCACTTTACGTCATCGTGCAAACTAAACTTAGGCCATCTTGCTGGAATCATTTGAAAGACCACATTACCTTGATTCATGTAACAGAAACTGCAATCTGGACCGCAGCTCCTCATCATGTAAGACGGGTGAAATGGGTCTGAGTTAAACTCCCATTACAGTTCAACCAGTAACAGTTTGAGTATCAGGAAGCTGAACAAACAGACAGACTATAGCTGTGTTCTGTGCTCTGTTTTCTGTGTGTCAATCCAAACTCAGGGAGAGTGTGTTAAGGCAACGCTGGTCTACTTACAGTGGAGCTCCATTAGCCAGAGAAGGGAGAGAGGCAAAGGCCAGAGAGGCCAGCAGCCAGGGCAGAGTCCTCCTCATCCTCCTACCTGATCCTGATCTGCTGTCAGTGAAGACCGTCTGCCCTCCTTTTATCCACTCTCCTCCCTCCTCCTGTGCCTCCACTTGACCCTGCGGCTGTCTGACCTGTCCTCCTCCCAAAGTGTTTCCAGTGTGCATTGAAAAGAGGGGAGATAGCGGATTGTCTGATAAGCAGTTAGTGTGTTCGACACGATAATATTTCAAACATGTTTTAATCTCGATGGATGAAAAAGTCTCAGTCATGCTGAGATGAATGAAAGTCCTGTTTGTTGAAATGGAAAGCCCTGCCTGCTGGAAACAGGCACAACGACAGCCAAGGACTGTCACACACTTCACTCGGTCTTCATGGTCGTGGTGCATAAGTCAATCATTTGATTTGATTTTAACTGCATTTTGAGGAAACTAACACTTCGTTACTGCATAGATACTTGTTCATGCAGCCACAGCCATAGATCAAATTATGCTTTATTGAGTGGTCCTCCAAAGGCTCTGTGGTTTCATTTTGAGTTTGTTTGCAAATGACTCTACAATGCTCTCATTTATGTTTGCACAAAGACCAAATTATTTTTTGTACAAGAAATGTGTTTTTTGCTCGTTGCAATTTTTGTTTTAAAAAAATGTACAGTAGCTGTTCTTAAAAGATTTAGCAAGACCAGATACACTGATGTAAAAAAAATGCTTTTATCATCTATCATTCTGCAAATGATCATGTAGAAATGAACACAATATGTCAGCTTCATCACTCAATGGTGTGAGACCTACTTGTGCAGGTTAGGTTGACTGACCACAAACGCACTGTACAGACAACACATATAAAGTAATTGAATATATATGGACATAATACAAGAGCCTCAAGTCGACATGAAAAAGTGATATTAGCTTAACAAATAAGAACTAAATGAACATGAATAAATACAATCTCAGTGAATTAAACATATTTTCAGTATAGTCTAACAGTTTTTTTTTTTCATTGTGTACACACTAACACATAATTTCCCAGCAGCAGTTGAGAAACTGTTGTCTCAGGAAAAAGATAAACAGTATAAAATCAATGAAAGTTTATGTTTGACTCGCTCACAGACAAAAACAGCCAAGCTTATGATGTTTTCATTCATTTTCTTCTATTGAAAATTTGATTCACTTATCGTGAATCAGTACACTTACACATGCTCAAACATGTGCACATGCACAAATATGCAGGCGACGATTGGGTGTTGAGTAGTTGCTGGGTCCAGGACTGCCACTGGCTCCCTGTCCCAAATTAAAAGTCCCTTTCCTCGCTCACAAAGCCCTTCATAACCAGGCCTCCTTCGACCTCACAGACCTGCTCCATCATCACTCCCTCCTGCAGCCTCCACTCCTCTGATGCCAACCAACTGTCTCCACCACTCGGGATCAAGCCGGGGT
The DNA here is from genome assembly GCA_037975065.1 of Chaetodon trifasciatus. Taxonomy (NCBI): domain Eukaryota; kingdom Metazoa; phylum Chordata; class Actinopteri; order Chaetodontiformes; family Chaetodontidae; genus Chaetodon; species Chaetodon trifasciatus. The sequence continues at coordinate 1,219,314 of JBBMOE010000076.1, forward strand.
GACTGAGCCTTCCCCATAGCGGCTGCACAGCTGTTATTGGGGGAACCATTGGGATTCAGAGCTGGGAGTAATGGGCTGACAGGAACAGAAGAGCAACACAGTGGCTGCACAACACTGATCACTGACCAGTGCAGCTATGGCACACCACCAGGGATAGAGTCCTAACACTTTTTCTTTTATGTCACTTTTATGTTTAGTCCATTCTATTACTCTTTCCTCAGCTGAAAGGGTCTCCTAAAAACAGGAAGCTTCTCTGTGTAACTCATGCACAAAAGTGAACGTTGTGTCTGCTCTAAACTTCTATTCCGGATGATTCATTCGCCTTTTTAACTTGTGATAAGGCCTCGTTCAGCCATAGTGTGTCTTTGTTCTGCACGTCTGTCCCACCATTTGGTCGTGAGCCACAGTAGAAAGCAGATTATCCTGACCAACAACAGCCCTCTTAACTCGCACAAGGCCTTTTCTCTCTAATTATTAAACCTCACCCTTCATGATATCAGTGATTGATGATTTATTTGTCAAGGAAAACACAGTCTTCCCAAACACTGAATGCACAGAACTCTGTGGTCCGTCTGCAACTACACAATGAAAATTGAAATTTTGACTGTTAGATGGCAAAGACGAAGGAGATGAGGAGGAGGAGGAGGAGGAGGAGGAGGAGGAGAGAGAGAGAGAGTGAGAGAGAGAGAGACAGACAGAGAGAGAGAGAGAGAGAAAGAGAGAGAGACTTGTGATTGGCTAAAATGGGGCATGTGACAAGGCGTATTTGCATATGGACGGCAGGTGACCGTGGGTGAAAACCGTTTCAGTTCTGCCGAACGCGAGCGCTCCGACCTGTGAGCAGTAGACTATGACTTTTGTCGTTTTCCCGCAGCAACTTGCGCTGAACCAGGAGCCACCACGCGTCACGTCGGCCGACTCACCTGGACGCTCATAACCGACAGGTAACTCCCACTGAATTTATCGCATTTTTTCTCTCTAAAGAGAACAACACGTTGCCGAAGCAGCTTCGTGTCGTGTTCATGAGTCAGAGAGTGCTTCGTTCTCTCACCTGTCATGTCATAGCTGCAGGTACACCTGACCTGAGAACAGGTGGAGCAGGACGCGCCGCATTCCGCCAGAGCAGATACACGTCCGCCTGTGGCAATATAAAAGTTTGGGGAGGGGGGAGTGTCGATGTCATTGTGGTTAGTTTACCGAGAATTGGTGAGAAAATTAGACTTTTCTTAAAGAAGTAGTCTAAACACGAGAAAAATGACTTACATAAAAAGCCTGAAAGAATATATAAGGTGAGTCAGGAGTACATGTGCTTACCTTTTTTCTACTGCATCATTATATTCATGATTTTTTTATTTTATTTTTTTTATATATAGTTAAAACCCCTGGTCTCTGTGTTCATGTTAATATGTGACATATAGGCTCAGTAAATGTGTGGTTTTATTTTAATTATTTTGTGCATTTGACTGTTCATCATTTCAGGACTGCACCCAACAGTTCTTTTCATTATCTATTAGTCAGCTGATTGTTTTCTAGGTTACTTGTTTTGTTGGAAGGTAAAGAAAACTGACAATAGCAGCTTCCTACAATGCAATATGGCATCTACAGTTGAGTTGTCAATTAATTTTCTCTTGATTAAACAGCTAATAATCATCAGATTATTAAGGATTATATAAATTAACATTTGTTCTCTTTTTCTACCTTGCTACCATTTTATCAAACTTTTGGCAAGAATACATTGGCGGAGCAGAAACGTTAACGCCTTTTAAAGAATGTAATGCAACCTGGTACAACAGCTGTAAATACCTGAGTGAAACACACTCAACAGAAACTCTGCATGTCAGAGAGGTTAACCAATCAGATTTACCCCTGTGGCAGTCCTTCATATTGAAGGATGTATTGCAGTTAGTCTGCAGCTTTTCCAAAATGCTGCAGTTCTTAACTTGACTCAGTTCTGGCGGTGGCACAGCCGCTCCTCTTAGACATTTTAGCTGTCTTCCAGTCAGTGTCAGACTTGGTAAGATCTTCTTCCTGGTATTCAAAGCCCTCAGAGACCTGAAAGGAGCATGTTGCTTTGACAGTTGAGTTGCTTTGATGTCACTCAGGTCATCTGGCTCTGTGGTTTTTAGTTTTCAGCTGTCTTCAGACACTAAAAGCGCATGTCAGGAAAAAAGGGAATCTGAATATGTCAACTTGGGCTTTAGGAAACTGATGGACGTTCTTTACCAGGTTCTGATATTTTATAGAACAAATGAGTTGATCAGATAAATAATCTGCAGATTGATTAACACTGAGAACACTCGTTTGTTACAGTGCTGCTTTATTTCCCTGACTCATGCATACAGTACTCGAGATGGTCTCTCCCACCTCCTCTGCTGTTCTGTACATGTGAACAGATGCATGTTGAACTGCCCTTTACGTTGCCATTTGTGTTGCATATGATGTGACATAGACGTCCTCTCTTTCTCTCATTAATGGTGACTAAATGATCTTTGTTTTTCTTCTTGTACATAAAATCTTGGACAGTGATGAGACCCATTTGATTAACTTCTGATTTATTTTTTATTTATTTATTCATTCATTCATTCATTCATTCATTCATTCATTCATTCCAGCCCTGGATGCCCCAGTGTCGTTTCTATCTAACTGATGCTGTGTTGGCCCAGATGTGAGAACACAGGCTTGACATACATGATCGATGATTTCTATTCTTTAGGGAGGTGAGTTCAGACCAAACACTGTCACATGATCTCATCCCTGTTTAGCTGTTTGCTATTAGGGAGACTCTTCATTTTATGGGGCTGTAATTTCCTCGGAGGTTCCTGGAAAGAACAGCTTTTCCTTTCAAGGAATACATATTTTCCCTCAAAAGTACAGCTCACTTTAAATCCATTAAAATATTCCTTCATATTATTAGGAACAATATCCTTCATGCATTTTGAATGTTAAATTGCTGCACGGTCATTTGACCTGCTGTGTATTGACTCTAAGACTGTAGACGATGCTTTTTTAATTTGAAGTAGGAAACTTATTTCAATAGTACAAACGGAAGCTTTACTTTGTACATAATCATCAGTGGTTTTAAACATTCCTCTGACTGCCTGACCTGTGTGTGATTCCCTCCCCCAGCTGTCTGTCACAATGGCGATGCAGGCATTAATCCCACCTACAGTGTCAGTGTTTGTGTCCGCCGTGCTGTCTGTGCTCAGCTTGGCTCTGCTGCTGCTGCTGTGTGTCATCAGGAAGAAAAGACGGATGGAGGGAACATACAGGCCCAGTGCAGAGGAGAGGAAACAGACAGGAGCTGCAGGATGTGAAAAACCAGGCCTGCCGCTACCACTGCCCAAAGAAGAACGGCTCATATGACTGAATGCACAGAAGTGGTGTCACACACTTTCACGCCCCGTCACCGTATAAACCTGTGGATCTGTCCCTCCTGTTTTCTGATGTTTCTATGCTGCTGAACTCTTTGCACCAGAAATCTTTAGACACACTAAACGGTCAGACATGGTGACACCAAATAGACTGACCAGACTGTCACCTGTTGCACTGCAGGCAAAGAGGAAATACGTGCCATGTGAGTTTCTTTCATTGTCCCTTATCTAAATAAGTCACTCCCTTTAATTTGCCAAATAAGAGACATGAGCTGAAGTATGTTTTGTATTTGTACAGGTCTATTTTTACTGTACTGTGTGTTCTGTGTATTTATATATACAACATTATTTTTTACATTGTTTCCAGTTCTGAAGGATATTAATTAAAACAACATTAAAACGCTGTAATGCACTTTTTTGTGGAAAAAAAAAAACATTAAAATCAGTGTATATGGTACACAAGGTGTTCTGTTAATAAACCAGGATTGTGCACGCCCACTACTACGGCTCTCTTTCTGTCCAGAGTCTTGCATTATTGAAGCCAAAGGGAGAAGACATGGGTAAATTGTTTAGTTCATTAGGGTTTAAATTATTCAGACTTGCAAAAAATGTAATGATTATCCTCAGAATTTGTCAGTTTTTGTTAGAAAGTAGCTGGTGGAGTGCACATAATGTCTCACACACATATGCTAGTAGAGAATATTCATGCATCAGTGGCAAATGGACCATTGTACAGTTCCTCATATGAAAAACATGCATTACCCTCAATGTTAATGAAACTCTTTCTTTATTTCAGCCATGTTGCCTTAGTTCTACGTGCAATTCACTTGTCTTTTCATCAAGTATACAATTTTCAGACAAATGAAAGTGTATTTAAATATTTACTCCATCTTCAAAGACCTTCAGTAGCAAAAAAAAAAATAAGTTCAGAGTCACAGACAGGCAGGACAAATGAGAGAATATTGAGTCAGATTACGACGTTGCTCATTTCAGTCTCTTCATTGGTTTTCTATTTGGTGACATTAAGAAAAACTGGAATGCCACCAGCTTTATCCTTTAAGCTTCAAATCTCTTCTTAAGCTCAGACACTTTGATTGAAGGCAGGTCTTCCTCCTCGTGCCCCTCTGAGCAGCTGTTCTCTTTTGATGTATTTGAGTCACATGGCGGTTGAGTGTGTGCATTCTCCCCGCTCTGAAGTTTGTCATACGGTCTCCTGGGTTCAGCCAGTTCCTTGGCCCTGGACTTCACCTGAAAGCCCTGGAAGCGCTGCACAGCAGACCTCACTTTGGGAGGAGAGGTGGGCTGTCTCACCTCCCGCTCCTCGTTCTTTCCTGCTTCTTCACTCGTTTCTCCCTGGCCTGCCGCAGGTTCAGGGTCAACAATGAGACTCTGAGGTCCAGGAGAAGCAGTGGGTTTCAGACTGTCCTCCTGTCCTTGTTGCTCCTCCACCATGCTGGCATGATGGGGATTCAGTTTTGTCAGTTCATTTAAAGATCCTGTCTCCTCTTTACCTTTCTCCTCCTTGTTCTCTCTTCCTTCTTCTTCTCTTGTTACATCTTTCAGCATTTCATATACTTCTTTTCTTGTCTCTTGTCCCTCGACTACCTCCACATCCTGATTTGGCTCATCTTCCCTCTTCTCTTTTAACTGTTCATCCTCTCGCTTTACAGCCGTTTCTGTCAGAGGTTCCTCTCCTAAACTCACTCTCTTTTCTTCATTATCTCTCTTTCTCTCTGCCTTTGCTGTCACTTCCTCAAAGTTACTTCTGTTGTCTATTTCTTCTTCTCGGTTCCCATTTATTGCTACCTTCTCTTCTTCCTGCTGCTGTCTGACCTCCCTCAATCTGTTTTCTTGTTCCCCCATTTCACACGCTGTCAGCAGCTTCTCCGTCCCCTCCTCCTCTGGTACACTGGTGTCCAGGCACGGCCAATCAGAGTCCTCCGTCACGTCTGACAGCTCCTCTGTGGTTTCCAGATTCCAGCTGTGCAGGCTCCCACTGCCACTGATGGACAGAGGCAGGCTCTCCTCGCTGGGGTTGGCTGGAAAACCGTACTAAATAACACAACAGCTGATGTTAAACCAGGAATCACATTTGTGTGTGTGTGTGTGTGTGTGTGTGTGTGTGTGTGTGTGTGTGTGTGTGAGACTTCCTTTTCTTCTTACCTTTGTAATATAGTCATGACTGTCTGGTCCGAACAGATCCAGGCTGCGTGTGCCGTACAGCAGGCCACGTTCATGGGAGCTCCGGGAGCTGAGCGTGTCAAAGATCTCCCCAAGCAGATCCATCTCCTCTGGGTCACACAGCAATGAATCTTCCCCCTCTTCTTCATCTTTCTGGAGCTCATAGTCAGGCTTGACTGCAGGCCCAGATGCAGCTCTGATGTACAGATATAGCAAAACAGAATGGCACAAACAAGAAAATACATGCTGCTTATTAACTTTTCCCTGGGTTTTCCACATTTCCCCATGTCTCAGTTTCTCTCCGGCTCTCACCCATCCCATGTATCTCCACTGTCCTTCATGTCCTCCTCATCTCTGGGAACCCTATGTTTGTGAATAGGCCGACGTGGACGTGACTGACATGTGGCAACATAGAATAACAAAGCCAAGCAGCACAATATTCCCCCAATAGGAGTGACAGATGTTGGGGTGAATCACAATAAAGCGATAGAAATGGAGCAATGAAAAGTGCAAAAGAGCACAAAGAAGCAGTATAGGGCAGTAGAAGACGCAGATTAGGTAATGATGAGGATATATGAGGATGGTGTCTGTTCCAAAGTCATGAAACATTTTAAATAGATAAGTGATTGTTTTGAGACAGATCTCACCTTCCCAAAGTGTTGTGTGATTGGCAGGCGGTTCTGTAAGCAGTCAGTTTGGGCACGGCGGTATGACACCGATCCTCCTCTCTGAAGGGTGTGTTCGTCACTGTGGGTCTGCATTACACACACACACACACACACACACACACACACACACAAAAAGGAGGATGAAGTATTGCAGAAAAATCACAGCGGAATATTTATCGATTGAAGCATGTACCGAGTTAAATGCTGACCCACCTTGTTTATCAGCAGGTTCTTCAAACCAGACTTGGCGAGACCTTTTGCCTGAGAGAGATTGAATGAAGAGAGTGAGATGTTTTGGAAATACCCTCAATTGCCCTCCTCCCAGCAAGAATACCTTGGCTTGTACTCACCTTTATGTTTGCTTTGGACTTCATGTTAAGGATGAGCGCTCCTCCCCCCTTCTGTTAACAGGACAAAGGCATCTGTGTTGGCATTACTCAACAAGATGGGAACAAACTCTCAGCGGTTTCATTAAAGGTTAAATGAACTTACCTTTAAATTACCAACTAACTGCTGATAAGATTTGCTTTTCCCTATACACAGAGATACGAAGAAAAGAGCATAAGTGATAAGTGAGAAATCAGACATTTCACACACACACACACACACACACACACACACACACACACACACACACAAATTCATACCTGCAGTTGTTTCACACTTCAAGATCTCCTCCTCAAAGAGGTCATCTGGTTCCTTCCCTTTGTTCAGAATATCCAGGCGACCATCAATGAACTAAAAAACAATATATTTGAACATTTAATTTGATCAAAATACATGAGAATGCTTGCTCATTTACAACAGACTTACTGGTAGTTTTATTAATCACTGCACAGTCCTGTGTCTTAAATCCTGAACCATCTAAACACCTGAGATAACCTGAAATAGGTGCAACACCTTATCCATTCAAATACAGTGTCAGTTTGTCTGCCAAACAAGGGGTTCTCCAGTGCTTCAAGAGCAGGATCTGTCCAGCAGAGGGCAGTGAAGGACGTGAGGCCAGTGCGTACCTGTTTGAAGGACTGTAAATGAACGGCGCTCTGTAGGAACTGCCTCATAGTGGAAGACTTGTGATTTAGAAACAGCTCCTCACTGAACCACATTTCACCCTCCTGAAAAGAAAGAAAGAAAGCGATAGGCACAACAAAGGAGACACACACGGCCCTCCTCTTCTAATATGCATGCAGAGCGGCCTGTAGAAATGACCTAATAGAAATGCAGACAACACTTGTCACAAGTCATCAGGTCAGCTTTTTAAATACATACAAAAGTGTAAACAATAAATTGAACAAAGTATTAATTATTTTCCCCACTGCTGTCAACTCAGGTGTTAAAGTCTGCAACAAGCCTTTCTGTCATTGACTAACCTGGTGACACTGCAGTGCGTCTCTGTAGCCTCCGAACAGCAGAGCCTGAGCTTTCAGGAAGGCCTTTGAGACACCACAGCCTGGAGACACCGCCTGACGCTTCAGACACACCTTCAGCCCAGCCATCTGGAGACATATTTATACATTTATATCTGTCAAATAAATCTAGATAGTAATGATTAAGACAACACCATTTGACAGCGAGAAGATGAGGTGACTACACAGAGCAACAGGAAACATGGGAGGGGAAGGGTGGTGGGATAAAGTCCCTGACTGTGTTCATACCACTGACACTGCAGCTAATTTCCATTGCATAAACTTTTAGAGGGACCCAGGAGCAATATCAGGAACACAACCATCTTGCCCTGAAATTTGCGAAGAAGAAGAAGTTGTTCTCTAGAACCAGTGTTCGGTTTGTCCCCTCTGGGCAACTGTGGCAGTGCAACAAAAATACAATCATTCTTATTTTTAATCAGATTTTACACTGATGAAAATATAACTCTGAGTAATATATTCCATTTCTGGCAATACAATCCCCCACACTGGACCTTTAAACGCAAACAGAAAATGCAAACAGAAATATGAAGAAGGGACTTTTACTCGCTAGTTTATTTCCTGTGGTTCCATCGCCCATCTGGACACCCATACCCTTCAACTAACAAGTATCACCTGATTGTGTGCTACAGATTTCACTTAAACAACACAGCAGACATACTCTCCCTACTATAAAAATAAAGTGTTAAGTGGGAGGCATTAAAAAGACAAACCATCATACAGAGTCTTTATTACCACATCTGAAGGTATCCTCTTGAGGTCGTCAAAGGGGGTTTCCAGCGTATTTGTATCCACATTCAAAATGACAACTTCCTCCAACCCACGACTCCTCACCCTCTGTCGGAAACACAGAGACACAGCTCAATCAGTTGGGTCAGTCAGTTTTTGGGGACAAACCTGATAGATTCATATTTGCAATGTGGTATTTGAGTATAGTTTTAATCAGTAGATTACCTCAGATAGACTGGTATGGACCCCTATTAAGTAAGGCATAGGTGCACTGTAACCAAATAAAAAAGGGTGAATCCATTGCAGATAGATAGATAGATAGATAGATAGATAGATAGATAGATAGATAGATAGATAGATAGATAGTCTTCTTACCAGCAATAGTCCAGTAGGTGAGGTGGCAGCACAGGGATGAAGATGTGTTGCCAGTACATGGGGTATAACACAGCACTAAGTGCGTGCACGCAAGACGTCAACTACACACAAGACAAAATGGAGGACTGTTTAAGACAATAACAAAGAACCATAGGCCACATGAGGTGACCACTGTGTGACTTCAAGACAGGACAATGGAGATTATTCAAGCTGTTGGTTTCTAAATAGCTGCATTCAGGAGACACTTAAGTGGTTTGTCTTCACTGGGGTAAGGTGCGCATTGGGTGAGAGTTGAGGTTACACATGTCAAATATAGAGTAGGTTAAGGTGAGTTTCCAGAGCATAAATAAAGTACCTCTGAAATATTATACACCCTGAAATATATAATGGAAGAATAAAAAGGTGTGTCTTACAGTGCTGAGTTTGCTGGCAAAGATGAGGATGCGTCTCTCAAACAGCATGCTGGCATAGAGCTGGAGGAGGTTCCCCACATCTACTGCCACAATTAGCTCTGTCAAGTTCCTCTGGTAAACCCACAGACACAAACGTACATACACATATATCAGTTTGAATGGGTAACTTATTGTTAACAGAACCTCATATAACCCCATATAAACCTTGAGTTTAGTCTAATCTATTCTCACATTTTCAGGGATGGAAGGGAGACATCTGGGGTCTGGAGCGATGAAGTATGGGACCTGGTCAAAATGGATAAATCAAAACATTAAGGAATTAAAAAAAGGGGGGGGATTTTATGATTTTAAGTGTTTTTGCTGTCAGTGGGTTTCAACATCATGCAGACGTGTGCATTACAGGTTACAGACTATAGGTTTTCATTCCAAAATTCTCGTATCCGTTAGATAATGCTATCTATTGTGTAAGGCAATGTGTTACTGTATCATGACTTTAAATTGATACAATAGCCATTAAGTGGTCATTTACATTCAGTGATAGCCTCTATATAGAAGTTTTAAAGTTTGGTGGCAGAGTCCGTTATCCCTGACCTGGATTCAAACTGCTATCACTCTCTTTCCACCACATCAGACCTATATTAAGTTATTGCCAATGGAAACCAGAATTAGACCTGTTGTAGCACACAAATCTTGCAGAATCACATCTTCATTCTAATCACATTTTCTTCATTTTCACACCATTGTTTTGGATGAATGGATGACAAATGTTTCTTTCAAGTGGAGGATTTCTTATTTTGGAATGAAACCCTAACCCTTCAAATGCAAAATGTACAAGATACAATCACATGTAGCTTTCAGCCACTTGGAAGCATTTCTCAGAGACACAACATTTGTTTTGGGGTGAATACAATCATGGATCATTCATGGGTTATGGACAAAAGTCATAACAAATGATAGACATCAGAGCAAATGGTATTAAGTTTGGCTTAAATATTTGATTAGAGGGGTGAGTGACGAGGTTTTAGTCCACAGACATCAGGTTTAGCCATCAAGCACAGACAGCTGAAGGTTTCCAGCAGGTGTTAGTCTGTATATGCCACCGCCTTTGTTGCAGACCACATGAACCCCTGTGGGACTCACCCCCTCTTGTACCTCTGGGTGTCCAACAGGATGGGACACCTCTGTGCTGACCAATAGCTGCTCTCCCTCAGAAAAAAACACAGCACGCTAACTACTGACAAAAAATGTCCATAAAGTCAAGTGTGACTACTGGTTCTCATTGGTTTATTAGAGATTTACCATCTGCAGAGTGACAGACCCAGCTGCCAGTGGTATGGGCTGCTTGTAGAGTGCGGCCAGCAGCACTTTCATCTCATTGGTCTGTTGAGAAGATGATAGTCATTACATTAATGATTGGAGACTAAAAGAGGAGCAGAGAGATTACGCACAGACAGTGGAAACTCACCTGTCCTTTGGAGAGGTAATCAGCCAAGTTGTTGAGAAGTTTGTAAAACACTTCAAACCATGGAAGATAACTGTAATTAAATTGATTAAAAATGTCTTCATTGTGGTGTTAAAGCTCACCATGGCATGAGAATTACTCTTTCAATATCCAAGACCACACACCCTCACACAAACGTACCTGAGTATACAAAGGCAGGTGTGTGTGCTGTTGGTGAGACGACAGAAGCCGAACCGCTGGCATCCCTCGAGGTCAGTCAAAACAAAAGTAAAGTGCTGCACGGCCACTCCATCCCTCACTCTGTGCAGATGAATGTAGTGAGAGGTGGATGTGTGAAAGAACAGGCAGGCAGAAACGTGCTGGAAACACTCAGTTTATACTCACCTTTGTATGTCATACGGGAAGCAGAACCTGGGTAATGTTTGACAAGAGTCCTAGAGTGGGAGTGTGTAAAATGAAATTGTGTGTGTGAAATGAAATGTCAAAACTCACCTAACAAGTCTAAGAGTCTACAGCCATGCTAGGAGCTCCACACTTAGACACTCATGCTAACATATTCACAATGACAAAGGCAGGTGTAATTTGCCATGTTTACTATCTTTGTTCAGTGTGTTAGCATGCAAACATTTTCCAATTAGCATTAAACACAAAGTACTGTTGTTGCTGAGGGGACGGTCAGTAGTTTTCCACGTATTTGATCATAAACTAAAGCACTGAATGTGCTGGATGGAAAGTTCAGGGGATCACTACAGTGATCACAGTTCACCATTAGGGGAACATTAGTGTCAGCACCACTTTTCATGATTTTCCATCCAATATTTGTTGAGACATTTCGTTTAAAACTGCAAACATGAACCATATAGTGGTACTAGAGGAGAAGCCAAGGGACTACTAAAGTCAGTAGGATTCATCCTCACAGAACCATGAATTTTTATACAAAATTTCATCGCACTCCATCAAACAGTTGTTATATTTCAGTCTGAGCCAAAGTGGCAGACTGACAACTAATCAACATTGTAATTATAGCCACACTGCTAACATGGCTATAAACAAGCTACTCTCATCGTTGTAATGTGACAGTATATCCACAAATATTATTGGGTGGCTACCTCATCACTGAAGTCCTCTGGGAATTGAAACTGTACACCAGGATCTATAACAGTTAAAAGAATGAATGAATGAATGAATGAATGAATGAATGAATGAATGAATGAATGGACATCATTTTTAAAGCTCTATACAAACTTACTACACACTTGAAGAGAAGCAAATTCTTTTTATACAACGTGTGAAACAGAAAGAAGACACAGTTTATGTGGCAACAAATGATAAAGAATGAGCAAATTACATAAATGCCACAAAAGTCAATAAGAAACATCCCGTGTTTTTAACCCCTCAGCTCACACTCACACTCAGTCTGTCAGATTATCACAACATGCTACCATCTGATTCAAGTGTGACTCTAGGCTGTGTGGTTTTTCTGGTCACATGACAGGAAGAATGAGCACTCTCAGCTCAGTAGAAACATCTTCATATACACTAAATCTTACATCCGATCATTTTCTGACAGACATTAACTGGTGTTGCTTTTTCTGTTTGGAGCCAGTTTCAGGTGGTAGTGAACAGACTGGTGTCGTGTGTAATGTTGGAAAATGACAACAAAATGGTGAAAACAGTCATAGGAAGAATATGAGGAACAATTTCTGTCAACTTCTCTGTTGCTAACAAATCACTCTGCACATCTACATGGTTGTGTGGCAGACAGCACACTTCTAGTACTCCACAGGGGCTGAAGCACAAGCTTGGTGTCCCGATAACTGCAAACCTACCGGATGGTGTTTGCTGCTGGGGAAGAAGTCAGAGGACTCACCTTTGTCTCTGGCTACAGGGCAAGTTGCTTCAAAGAACCAGTAGAAGGTTCCCTCAGGGTTTTGTCTGATAGGACAGAGATTCACAGCATCGATGTGAGATTAGACTTTCAGTGTGTTAACCACTAAAACATGTCCTTTAATGCTGAGACCTCCAGGGAATCTGTCAAATCTCACTTTCACATAACCTGGAACACTTTGCTTGTAGGGTTGTAGTGACACAGGTGTGGACAAAGGTAAACCGATGTGATTACATAAAAAATATTTGAATGCTGGTCATATGAAGAAAACCTCGATGAACATTTTGCTCTTTTTTCAACAGGTATACTATGAAATGTATGGCAACACATTATGGGCAACAGAGTTGCTGCAGGAAACTTCCTGTGCAGTTGTGAGAGGAAGTAATAAAAACCACAAGAACAGACTGACTGGCAGAGTGATGATGATAAGTCGAGCAAACATGACATGATTAACTTACTTCAGTCTGGAGCCCATGCTGTCTGAAGGTGTCTGTGTCCATGTGTTTGTCCAGGAGGGCACAGATCTTCAGCAGGCTCGTTAGATAGTAGTCACACCAGCGATGTAGCAGTGGAGTAAAAGCAGGCTGACAGCAGCAGCAGCAGCAGCAGCAACAGTCTGCACAATCAGCACCGGAGTGACAGAACACTTCCTGATCTATGTCAGTATGTGTGTTGTGTCAGTGTGTGTATGCGTACGACATCTGTTTTCAGGTCACCTCTCTCAGCTTTCATATGCACTTGTTGTCTGTTGATGTTCTTCCCCTGATTTTCTTTCTTGTCTATTTTAAAAGAGCCACCAGGTCAAAAGTCACCTTTAATTACCAAACACATTTCATATCTGATGTAAAAGTTCCTCTTCTTTCCTCCCCCTTTGATTTCCCTTTCATTTGGTCAGCTGCTACTGTCTGATCATGCATTACATATGGAGGAATGGCTGCTAACACTCACTGGCATGTGTTGTGTAATTCACACATTTCATTACACATGATTTGGTGTTACATAGAGGTTTCATAGTGGAAAAGAGGCAAGAGCTGTCCACATCCTGCTCAGAGGGACACTAAACCCAATCGTCTCATACTGCCTCCTTGTGGTGTTCAAGCCAAACAACCTAATCTGTAAACAGTGTAGGTCTCCATTTTGGTTTTCCTTCATACTGTGGCATGAAAAGTAAAACTGGAGTTGTGCATCGTCAAACACTCTTGATACACTGTGTATAATAAACAGAGTATACAGAATTTTTTTTGCAAAGGTATGTCAGCTTTGTATATCTTGTCTTTTTATTTAGTGCTGTGGACGTTTTAATCTTGACCTGCCAAGGGGCTGCAGATGAAAATGAGCTTTAGGATAACTCTGATACAACACAATGCAGAACAATTATGTTTATTATTCATTTAGAAGTAAAATACTCTACACACATAAATATACAGTTACCTCATAATATGTGTAAATGTAAAATGTATTCAAATTCAAACTGTGTCTCCCACACACAAGAAACACGCCAACACACAGATATTTTTACAACAAATTTATTTCAATCAACGCTAGATTAGATTAGACAAGTGATCAAATTTGCCTGGGTTGAACGGTTTTATTGAATACTTGGCCCAGGTGCAGTTTGAACGATGATGGTAAATGAACATAAAGAGAAAGCCACAGACAAACGACCACTAGCACGCCTGCGTTAGCTACCTCTATAAGAACTCTGAGATGACAATTTAGTGTTGTGGCTCCTACTCCTTGTGGAAGAACGAGGAGAGGCAGAGAGAAAAGCAAACAGAGGATACGAGAACAAGAGAACAGAGGAAGGAGAGGACTGTAACAGAAAGAGTAAGAGAGCAGAACAGGAGTGAAATAAGTGGATGGATGCTTGGATGCAGTTATGATGCATGAGGGTGAGAAATGACGAGTGATTTTAGCCTCAGGCCACCTCCTCCTCTCCCTCCTCCTCAAACTCTCCCTCCTCAGCCGTGGCATCCTGGTACTGCTGGTACTCGGACACCAAGTCGTTCATGTTGCTCTCCGCCTCTGTGAACTCCATCTCATCCATGCCCTCACCGGTGTACCAGTGGAGGAAGGCCTTGCGGCGGAACATGGCGGTGAACTGCTCAGAGATGCGCTTGAACAGCTCTTGGATGGCTGTGCTGTTGCCAATGAAGGTGGCGGCCATCTTGAGGCCGCGAGGTGGGATGTCGCACACGGCCGTCTTGACATTGTTGGGGATCCACTCAACAAAGTAGCTGCTGTTCTTGTTCTGAACGTTCAGCATCTGCTCGTCCACCTCCTTCATGGACATGCGCCCGCGGAAGACAGCGGCCACGGTGAGGTAGCGGCCGTGACGTGGGTCGCAGGCGGCCATCATGTTCTTGGCATCGAACATCTGCTGTGTGAGTTCAGGCACAGAGAGCGCTCTGTACTGCTGGCTGCCCCTGCTGGTGAGTGGGGCGAAGCCAGGCATGAAGAAGTGCAGGCGAGGGAAGGGCACCATGTTGACAGCCAGTTTGCGGAGGTCTGCGTTGAGCTGGCCGGGGAAACGCAGGCACGTTGTCACCCCACTCATGGTGGCAGAGACAAGGTGGTTGAGGTCTCCATATGTAGGTGTGGTGAGTTTGAGGGTGCGGAAGCAGATGTCGTACAGGGCCTCGTTGTCAATGCAGTAAGTCTCGTCTGTGTTCTCAACCAGCTGGTGGACAGACAGGGTGGCATTGTAGGGCTCCACCACAGTGTCTGACACCTAAAGGCGCAACAGACAAAGGTCAGGGGAATAAAAGGCCAGAGAAGGAAAAAAATAATGAATGATTGACGTACCTTAGGAGAGGGCACCACACTAAAGGTGTTCATGATACGATCGGGGTACTCCTCACGGATCTTGCTGATGAGCAGAGTTCCCATACCAGAGCCAGTACCTCCGCCCAGGGAGTGTGTAAGCTGGAAACCCTGGAGGCAGTCGCAGCTCTCAGCCTCCTTCCTCACTACATCCAGGACAGAGTCCACCAGCTCGGCTCCCTCTGTGTAGTGGCCCTTTGCCCAGTTGTTACCGGCTCCACTCTGGCCTGGAAACAGAAGGTTAATTACAGTCTGCCCTTTGAATGTTCAGCCTTATTTAAACTGAATAAATGTTTCACTGCTCTATATAGAGTGCAACAATTCTAATATGCTAATGATTAACAAGACCTTTCTTTATCCTAGGGAATAACAAACATATGTGTGTGTTTGTGTGTGGCTGATCATATACCAAAGACGAAGTTGTCAGGTCTGAAGATCTGTCCGAAGGGGCCGGAGCGGACAGAGTCCATAGTGCCTGGCTCCAGATCCACTAAGATGGCCCGAGGCACGTACTTCCCACCTGGAAAATGAACGCATGTGTCAAAAGTTTTCATTAGAAAAGAAAAGACAAACTCAAACACCAAGCTCTCGTGTGTGTGGTTGTTTTGAATGGTCCTGACCTGTAGCCTCATTATAGTAGACATTGATTCTGTCTAGCTGCAGGTCGCTGTCTCCATGGTAGGTTCCTGTTGGGTCAATGCCGTGCTCGTCACTGATCACCTCCCAGAACTGCAGAGATGTCGATGGGTTAGGTTAGAAACCAGTTCAGAAAAATGACTGAAATTTTAAACATACAGTGATGCAAATTCCCTGCATTTACATTGCAAACGGCTCGACTTGTTGAGCCACAGCTGCCCCACCATGTGAATATTACAGTGCTATCACAGTCGATTACTCAATTAGTTGACTGACAGATGGGTAACTGGCAACCAATGTGATGATCTAATAATCATTTGTCACATTTAAAGCAAAAATGTAAGAACTTGCAGCTTTTCTGTGTCTCCTCTTTGGATTTTCGACTGAATTCAAAGATGTCACCTTGTGATAGCCAGTTTTCACAGTTACATTGATCAAATGATGGTTCAATGATTAGATGCACTGAGAGATCGATGACAAAAACACTTGTTGTTCACTGGCCCAGAATAACCACAGGTATCCATCTCAGGTTTGTGGATACCTTGAAAACATGGAATGATCGAAACCAGCACCCATTATTTGAAGCAGGAATGGTAATAACTACCATCATTCATTATTATGACAACTACATATGATCTAATGCGTGTTAAGATACTGTATGCATGTCTGCCAGCGTTCCAGCGCATTCGGTGTCTGAGCCACACCCCTCTCTCTTACCACACACACACACACACACACACACACACACACACACACACACACACACACACACACACACACACACGGTCATTTGTGCTCATTTGGCATCAGTGACAGCAGCGGGGATGTCTCGGCTTGCCACCGCCCATCCTAAACGATGCTATTGTACGCTGCCTTTAACAGTCTTACACAACTCTTTCCACTCCGCTACGTTGACCTATTTAGTGTTTCCTGTGGACTTCATGTCCTCTTCACGTCGGACACGCAGGCACCGACACGGTTAATACTTGAATCAGTCACATTTAACCGGCTGCAGTTAATAGGGATATAACGTGTGTGTTTCCATACCTTCGCTCCAATCTGGTTCCCGCACTGCCCGGCCTGCAGGTGCACTATCTCACGCATGTTGTCGCTGCGGTGGATGTGGAGGTCTCACGGAGAGCTGCAGAAGAAACAGGGAAAGTTGACGACGGGCTGTTCGTTCGGTCCTGACCCTCCCGGTTCAGCAGACAGTCAGGCTAAATGGCGGAGGAGTAGTGGTTGCGATGTAAGCCCCGTCTCGCCCGCCCCTTCGCTCGCGGCTGCGCTGTTCTTCCCGTTGCTGCAGCATGACGTCATCTCCATGGCAACGGAAACCGGCCACGGCCGGAAAATTGGCGGGCCTGGACTTGTATGTTGGTGGACCAGTTGTGGGATTGACAAGGCTGTGAGATAACGATGGACAGATTAGACGACCCAGATTAACTATCTTCTTAGAGTTTGGTTCACTTCATCAAAGCTGCAGGGTTCTGTCTGCGGACACCAGCATGTGAAGGAATGAATGAACACAGATGTAACTGGGCATCCAGGCCACATGTAGGGATGCATAGAATCCTAAATAAACTGTCAATGTTATGAGTATCACAGAGCAATAGGTTGTTACATGACATTAAATTCAGATGGAGGGCAGGACGTGAAAACTGCAATGGATGAGATGAAGGAAAGTTCTTACTAAAATTATGAGAGAAAGGTACCCACAGAAAATCAGATGGATGTGACCGTCACATTATGAAGAGGAGCAATTTTTCAACTAAAGTGAAAGATTTGCATGCCATTGAGGCAGTAGATAAAACCAACAACCTGGTCATTCAGACGTCGCTCTACTCTAGAAACCAGACAAAAGTAACTGTTAGCAGTTGGGTCCATGACCTCGGTACCAAGGTGCTCCGGGATGACAGCCATTTTGTGTGACAAACTTATTCTTACAACAACAACATTCACACTTGTTGCAGAAATTGTGTCCTAGAGAAAAGGAGACATATTCTGTATTGGCAGTTTAGCTTTGATAGCAAATTCTCTAGTGCAACATCAATGTGTGAATGACAACACACAACACTCTCTCTAGAGTTTAATGTCACCATCAGTGTCAGTCATAGGGAAATAAGGCACATTAAAACCATGTTTATCTGGCCACAGGATCAATGTGAATGATCTCTACACTGTATACTCAACATCACAAACAATTAATTGATCAATAATTACCATAAAACTAATATTACATAAATGTATTAGGATATATACGAATTTGGAATAGATATCATATCGTATGTGATATGTGCAGCATTTGCAAATCAAGTCCAACTGAGTCCATGGAGAAGAAGAGTATAGTACTTGTACTGCTGCCACACATTCAATTGTCCATTGAGAATTAATACTGTCTGATCTCATCTCATGAGTAGTGGAGGTTTACATGCACACATTTTAATCTGGTTAGGGTTCCAGTCCTGGCTTTGATCAGATTTGGGATATGACGTGTTTGCATTGAACATAAAGAAACCTGTTTTTTCATATCACTCAAAGCTGCGTCAGCCTGGCCCTGGGGCAAACATTTGCTGTTTGGCCCATGTTGTCCCCATTTCCAACCCGTCCTACTGACTTTTGTGAAATGCACATGTTCAGGTTCAGCATTTGTCCAGTAAACTTGGTTCTGTGGCTCAACATCTGTCTGTGGCAAAAGGATGAAGTGTTTATGGCTGGTTGGAATGTTTGCCTCTGCCAGAACTGCTAAACTCAGAGAGAAAAGTACGTGACCTCAGTGTCCTCAGTGAATATTTTGTATACAATCCAATTAAATGTTCATCGTTAGGAAGCAGCTTGTTATTGTGTTTGTGCTGTTGCCCATAGAGACAGGAAGTTTGAAAACAGAGACTGGAAGGAAGCGAGGAAGGAAGAAGAAAGCTGTCAGCATATATGATGACACTCCCCATCCTTTTCTTGCAAGCGTCAAAGTATTCCAAAGAAAACATCCAGGTGTGGTGGAGGAAAGTAAAAGCAAAGAGGGGAAATCTGATCACAGGTGATCACTCACTGAGTGAGCAGCAGTCGTACACATCTGGATGCAGACACAATCTGAATACACTATCTGGAATCATGCTTATCAAACATTATACGAAACAGACTTCATTGTCATGAAGCACTGATTCATTTGTTTTGGAGGGGGCCACTTGAGTGTTCAACATTTTCATATTATCACCATATACTGTTGTTAAAGCAAACATGTTTAAAAACAGTTGACTATTCATACATCCAGCAGACATGGACCACTATTATCATTCATTTAGAGCCATATGTCTGTCCACCTGATGAATGTAAGTCCCATGCATTTTCTTTTATCACTGTTTTCCATCTGCACATACTTTTGACAAATCTATCTCTTTAGCTGCTGAATGCTCCACTACGTTTACCACTACGTGCCATTTGGTGCTGAGTTGGCTCATCAGACATTTTTGCTGAAAACATCTGTCTGCTGTCTGGGAACAAGGTTGATGAGAGCAGCAATGCTAAACCTAACCATTAAAGTTAAGGGCCGTAAAACCAAAACAATGAGCTGAAAGACACAAAAACACACACACACTAGAGCTGAAGGAAATTTTCTGTGGGTTCACGTGTGCAACCCTGTTACATACATACAGTTATTTGATCCATTATAATATATATTTAGATTCATATTATTGATATTATATGTAGTGTGTTATATTTTGCTTATTTTCTCTGATTAGAGAATTCTAAAATTCATTTATTCCTGGCAGTAGATTGGGAAACTCATCTTCTCCAATTTCAGAATCCATGGAGCAGCAGTTTATTTTAATGAAACTATAACTTAATTTTTAAATGTAAAGTTCAGTTAACAATAACGTGCATGGTTCACGTCTATCACCATGTGTAAATTATGTTATTGGAAAGAGTTGTGGGGATAAAAAAGCTAAATATTTTTAAAAAATAAATTTTATTGTGTATAAGGAAACATTCAGTTCATCATTGCCTATAGGGAAGTGTGGGTGCAGTGGCTCTTTTTGAGGCCCCACTTAGAGTGCAGAGCACAGCAGTGACAATGAATTAAAAAAGGGAAATTATGTTAGAAATACAGCAAAAAAAATATGTTAATTTATGCTGTTCTACTGTTAAATTTTTAAATTATACTATTCATACAGTTGAAACTGAGAATTGTAATTTAATATTTTTTTATTTCTGTCTGTTAAGACATTACATATTTGCTGTTACATATTAACAAGGGCATTGCCAGACATTTTTGATAAAAATAAGAATATTCATTCCACATATGTACATAGTGGCAGCTCAGTCATTGATCACCATTTATCTGAAAAACGTCACTTTCACACCAGCTCTATTTTCTTTTTGTATACCTGAAAGTAATGCAGTTGCTCATCTATCATTGTCTTTGTCTGATTACCTGTTTTCAGTAGACATTCATGAGAGTTATGTATTAAGATTTTGTGCTTATATTTAGGGTTACAACAACATTCAGTTATCCAACCTGGTTCTAACTATCCCAAAGTCCAACAATACCCTATTAACACAAGAGCATGGTAACTTATGCAGCCTGATTCCTGACCACCAAAATGCCCATGTTGTTTAGTAATAATAATTAATAAGCAACTATGGACGGTATCACAGTTTTGATGTTGCTTTGTCTTAAGAGGGTGGCTGTGGTTCAGGAGGTGAAGCGATTGTCCACTTATCAGAAGATGGGTGGTTTGATCCCTGGCCTTGGTAGTCTACATGACGAAGTATCCTTGGGCAAGATACTGAGGGTGTCAGTGTGTGTGAATGGTTGATACTCGTAATGAGTAGGTGGCCTAGCCACCATTGTACGAATGTGTGTGCGAATGAGTGAATGCAGAAGCAACGTGCTTGTGTTGTAAAAAAGCACTTTGAGTGGTCGGATTAGAAAAGCACACATAATATTATGGTTATGAGTCGAGCCTGGTTTTGATCATATTGAAGATGCAATATTTGCATGCAACAACAAAGAGGAACCTGGTTTTTCATATCTCTGTCATAGCTGTGTCAGCCTGGCCCTACTACAAAAATATCAATTGATATTTGACTTCATGTAGTGAATACAATCTGAACATGAGGCTACTACTAAAGCACTTTCAGTTCACTCAATGCATATTGACGCCACCATTGCCTATTCTTAAAACAGTTGTTTTTTTAGTCAGTGTAACCTCCACAAAATGATGCTCACCAGTAGCCAGGAAGTACTGTAGTGTGTACATGTGTTTGTTCCTGGGTAGTTATACCAGAATTTAAATCCAATGTGTAGTTTGTTGTGTGTGCTGCAGTTTGTGGGTACTTGAAAGCGACATGATAGCATAAGCCCACAGCACAACGTTTGTTGGGTTTCTGCGCAGTAGGGCCCCCCTGCAAACTTAATCCAGCCATCACCGTTGCAGTAACATCTGATTTCCACAGGGGGGCGATAGACATCTTCGGTTGTTCAGCTAATTACACGCTTTGCTTCCTCACTGGTATCTTTACTGTCCACTGCTCTTTTTTAAAATTATTTTTTGTGTTCAATTTTATGGGTTATAAAGTTGCAAGTACCAATAGTCACATAGCTCAATAAAGAGAAGTCACTGGGCAGAGTGCACAACTATACTATATACTATACTGTATACTATACTGTATACTGGACACATTAAGTTTTTACAATTTTGAATGCCAGAGGAGGACAGTGGACCAGTTACACTTCCCCACACACACAAGCGCACACAAGCACACACACACACACACACACACACACACACACACACACACACACACACACACACACACACACACACACACACACACACGACATGCTGCTGCTGAGATTGCCTGTCCTTGCCTCCCCTTTCCTTGGAGTTTACAGAGCATAATGTGTTTCTTTAAGAGCACATCCTAATGTTGTATATTCAAAAATTCTCTGTCAAACTCACAAAGCCTCAGGTCTCTTCTCTGTAGTCCTCTTCTCACTCGTCCTCTTCTCTCAGTATCAGCCTCCCCCCATCACCACTGTGACCATCATCATCATCTCCTGCTCTATATATATGAGACCTGCCCACCATTCCCTCCAAGTCTGCTTATTTAAATGTCATAGATGAAACACAGACACACACTTCCTGTAGCTTTTTCACTGCTCATAAATCTCACGGTTATTTAAATATGTTACGCTGAGGTGAACATTTGACCAGTGGCTTGTCATTTTATGCAAGAGCTGGCAGATAGATTCCATCTCATTAATGAGAGTCATAAAACCAGCCAGCCTGTCTGAAACACCTAGATCATTGAAGAGGGTACTCAGCACTTTGAAAGGACATTCACACAAGTGAAAGTGCACACGCACAATGAGGAAAAAGTAAAGGAAAATACTTTTCAAGTAAAAATGGGGCAAAGGGCAACGCTAAAGCCAGACCAGAGGGAAAAGAATAACTTCACTCACTGTCTAATGTAGCATATCCTGCAATTTATTGTGTTACTCAGAAAGTATTACAAAGATCAAAACATGCAAGCATGGTTTTATTGCATGTTTATGCGGAGTGCATATTCACACCCAGTAAATCAGTGCTGCTGTTGAAGGTGCATAAAAGTTAAGTGATACATGAATTACAGGTGTATAAGCCTGCAGAAACATTGACTTGCTTGTTTATCTATGTGACTCAGAGGGATTAGATAAGAATGGTGGAAGAGATTTTGGCTGTTGGCCAGCGTTGCTAATCAATATGACAGCTCAGGCAAAGACAATAGAGCAC
>JBBMOE010000076.1:1267050-1312195 GCA_037975065.1 Chaetodon trifasciatus
ACACACACACACACACACACACACACACACACACACACACACACACACACACATTGTGATCTAGTGCAGAACCTCTCTGATGACAGAGAACATTAACTATTACGACACTCAAGTTATTAGCACTCCAAGTTTGGTAAAGTGCATGTTGTCTTGAAAGATGTTTGTGTGAATGTGCGTGCATGAGTGCACACACAAACACAGTTTACTTAGGTGTGCGTGTGTGTGTGTGTGTTTGTGAATNAGGGTCACAAAATGCAGGTCCCCTTAATGTAAATCATTAAATTTTAGGGTGAAGACTGAGGGTTACGGGTTAGGTAAGGTTAGGTTAGGTACAGGGTTAGGAATAGGCAAATAGTGGTTATGGTTAGGGTTAGGGTTTGGGTAAGGCTCCAGGAATGTAAGTCTATGTAATGTCCCCACAAGTGCTAAAAACACAATGTGTGTGTGTGTGTGTGCATCTGTAGCTCGATTACATGCCAGCACACACTGGACTTGAATTTCCTTCAGCTCATTGTTCAACTGTAAACTGCCAGACAGAGAATATGATATGTATCCTGACACAAACGGATACTGTCTTACCAGATAAGCAAACAGTATAGGAGAGCGGATGATCCACCAATATCCCATGTTAATATTCCTCTCCCAGCACCTAGACACACACACACACACACACACACACGCGCACACACACACACACACACACACACACATACACACACTACATTGTAACTCATTGCTGTCATCATTTTGATTCTGACCTTTTCATTGGATCCAAAGGGTGATCACATTCACACACCACAATATGAATTCTTACAGGCCACAGACAAAAGCTGTTACATCTCAACTGCCTCTTACTTGATGCGACAATAAAAAAGACACTTACTCCTCATCTTCATACAGATATTTCACTGTGATCCAT
This sequence comes from Chaetodon trifasciatus, assembly GCA_037975065.1. Classification (NCBI taxonomy): domain Eukaryota; kingdom Metazoa; phylum Chordata; class Actinopteri; order Chaetodontiformes; family Chaetodontidae; genus Chaetodon; species Chaetodon trifasciatus. Next base: position 1,267,970 of record JBBMOE010000076.1, read on the forward strand.
GGCAACACAAATATGAGTGGTGCACCTGAGAATGAAAGAGGGTAAAAGGTGAAAGTGAGGAGTGTAAAGGTTTGTCACACCTTAAGTTGTCATTTCATCGGTTTAGTGATCACAGATGCCTTCCATGTGCCAGAATGTTCTCCCCAAAGCTTCATTTACAGCACACGCAAATAATGTGCATAAACAAATTACAGTTTGCGCAGTTTGCGCTATATTTATATTTATTCACAGTGACATGATTTTATTACCTATGATACATCATCAAACAATGTGATCATTGTTTATGATCATGAGTTTAAAACCTCATCATCTACTGACAAATATTTCTCTTCCCCTTTAACCCAGTGAAGACTTGAAAGTTTCTAAATATGAAAATGTCTGCTCGTGTCTGTGCTTTATTGAGGTAAAATCTAATCTGTTCATAAACCTGCTCTTCTCTTTATACATTATCTGTCCTGTCAGGCTCATGACTCACAAGCGTCAAATGGACAATCCAGTTAATATCGTGGTGACACCATGATTTGTTATTTCCACTCAGCGAAGATTTTCATCATGGGAAACGTTTGAAATCTCAAGATAACAATATCATTAGGGTGTTATCTCAGAGTAGCAAGCTGAAGAGATAATTACAAAGTCATTATTTATTTAAGTTCAGTTGTGACCTCAAGAAAACAGACCAACAGAAGCTGCTCTGGGCTTCTGAATGCATGTGACCTAATGATTCATACGTTTTGAAACAATGCATTATTAAAATAATTTTATCGTGTTACAGATAAGTCTGCCACAGCAGTGCCTGCTCCATCTCTCACTGTCACTGTGTCGCCCCCTGTTCACGACAGTCACAGATTTTTAGCACTGAATTCCCGGACTCCTCCCGGGAACAGTCACTTGTCCACACACCTGCTCTGTATTTGCGCATCAGTCTATTTACATACCTGTTAACCATTCCTGTACCTGACTGACTTCCCATTGGTAATGACTGTGTTCCTGTTCATGACTCTGCTGGGATCCTGTTTGCTCTCCTCATCACACTCAGATCACAACAGAAATACAACTTTCTGTAATTATCAGAGCATCATTACTGTGAGGCGGTTATGGCTCTTACCCCAGCCAATGGCCAGGTAAATGTAGAAATACTTCCTCTCGCTGAACACGGTGATGACCAGCAGGCTGTGCAGGTAGATGCCTTCCACTAGCAGCCAATAGTTGTTGGCCATCACACTGTACTGCATCATCACCATGGCACCACGGCACCATGTCACAGCCTAGCACATGATACAGGATGGGGGGGTGGGGAGGCAAACAATAAACCAAGGTGACTCTCTCTCTCTCTCTCTGATTGTACAAAAGTCTAAAAATGATGCTTTAATTCAGAGTTCAGAGCTACTCTGCTTCAGCTCAGTTGATTTAACTCTGAGTCACACTGCAGCACATGTGACACACAATAGCAGGCAAATCTTGGCTTACAACAGCGATTTAGATGTCATTTGGTTCTGGCATCAGCAACGTTTTTTTGTCTTCGCTCACTGTCCGTCACAGCAATTAAAGTTGCAACATAACCATAAATATATTTCAATGTCTTTTGCACCTGGGCACATAAGCAACACGTCACAGTCACTGTACATTTTTAATTGGTTATTGCTTATACTTAATATATGAACAGGATTCTCAGCAGATCATGGTTGGCGTGTTGTGTTCGCTCTGACCGGTATGTTGGCCCAGGCTTGTGTCTGGGTGTCACTGCTGCTCCTGGGGTCCAGTGTGAGGGTCAGCAGGGCGTCTTTAACCAGGATGGACACAGCTCTCAGGATGAAGGAGGCAAACAGGTTCATGTGGATGTTGTTCCTCATGCAGTGGAGCCTCCTGGTGCAGAGGTGACAGTGTGAGACAGCTTGTGACTTTCACATGTTGTATTCATTGCTGTGCATGAAATTACTTTGCCAATCCTTCTTTGCATCCTGTATTTCTTGCTTTTGACATTTCTTCTTTAAATTTTTCCTTCTTCATACTCTCCGTCTTTGCGTTTTATCTCATCTTCCATCCTTCCACCCTTTATTTCCTTGTTTCTTCCTTCCCACCTTTCTCACACCCTATTTTTTCCCCCTGACTTGGTTTCCTTCCTGGGTTCCCTCTCCCTCATCCCCTTTCTTCTTTTCTTCTTCCCTCCTTTCTATCTTCCATTCCCTTTGTTCTATCTTATTCATTCCTTTCCTGTATTGTTTTTTCCTTTCATTCCTCTTCCTATTTCTTCCTCCTCCCTCCTCCCCTCTTCACTCCTCATACATGCTGTACCTGAAGGTGATGAGGATGCCTAGGGCCAGCAGCAGAGCTCCGAGAGACAGCGAGTAGCCCACTGTATACATGATCCGTAACTGACTGAGGATGCGACCATACTGCTGCTGCAGATCCACGAGCAGAGACAGAGTCAGTTACTTCATGCACTGCCTTCATACATACACACTTACACAGTAGATTAAACCTGGCACAAAAGATATAAAAAGGCTCCTAAAGATTATTTGAACAGCTGGGAGGGTTTTCACACACTGATCATTTCAGATGTCTGGTTTAAGTGTCAAGTCAGTCATTGTCACAAAGTCATCTTGCCACCTGCCCCATAAGCAGCTTCAAACGTGGTAACAGGTACTTCACGTGGCAGGTCTGACCCACACATGCATGCACAGTTCTATAGATCAGACATGCACACACAAACACACTGTACTGTGTACACACACCTCACCAGGGTCGTCCTCACATTCGCTGGTATTCTTTTTTGCCCACTGACCATCTTCCTTGCAGACTCTGTAGACCAGACCATGCTGAACTGTTCACACAAAGACACACATTTATATTATATTTATATCACAGATTTTATATTATGATGGCATGTGTACCTCCAACTGTTCAGAAGTCTCTAAACGCCCACACAACAATTTGTTTAGGAAATAATAAATAATGACATTATATTATCTGAAATGAACAGAAGTTGTTGAGTTTATTCTTGATCTTGGAAACCATAGTTCAAAAATGTTTCACTCAACTTCGTCTTACAAGCTTTTTCCAAAGCTTGTATCTGAAGATTGTAGCCTCATACATACAGTGCAGACATGAAAATGCTATCAATCCTCTCAAATTTTCTGCATGAAACCAAATAAAGTTATTTTCTATTTCAGCCAAACTAATAGCCTGAATAGAGCAATTAAGTCACCATCTTTGGAGTGCATGGTCCTCGTGCTGCAACTAACTTATCTTTATTATTGATTAATCTGCAGATTATTTTCTTAATTAACCTGCTAGTCATTTTGTCTTTAAAGTGTCAGGAAATACTAAAAAATGTTCATCACAGCTTCACGCCCTCCTAACTACCTGGAGGGCCCTGGAGAAAGCTCCACAGGATAGAGTGCTTCTCCTGGAGACACAGTGTGAAGACTTAACATCAGTTTAAGGTTGATATTAGAGCAATAGCTGACTAACATTAGCCCTTCACACCCAATTAATGCCTCATCCACTTGTTGAAACCACTGTCTGCTTGATCCAGTACAGTATTCATCCAAAAGATAGCTAGTTTCTTTCATCCAAATGAATGACAAGGACATATGATCAGCTGTGTCACCATTGCAAAACATTTTCCATTCACTCCACAGGAAGATTTGAAATAAAAGCAGTTTGAAGAGCTCTTTCTACTCTTACTTCTTGTCACTGTATGAATGCTACATCATTGTGTTTCTCAGAAAGGACTGACGTCAATATAATAATTATCGTAATAAAATCAATGTATTATTCAATATATCATTTTAAATGTTTCTGAATGTAGTACATATTCACAAAAGCAGCAGTGAGTACCAGGACAAGGTGTGCCGCTTATGCCTGGATCAGACTACATGAATCTAACCGGACTTTGAGATGATTTTGTTGTGGCTGGCCAATTACCAGCGTTGTGACCGATCGTGAAGGACAATTGGGTGTCTATACATGTGTCATGCGACATGCTACACGAGAATCAGATGTTCTCTCCAGAGTGCAGTAACATGGTGAAGAGGAGGAGGGATGTCGAGGTTGCTGCTGTCAGGTGAAAGTTCTTTGAGCTGTAGCAACAGGAAAGGGTACTGTTGCTATTTGACATTTCCTTGAGGGAGGAGGACCGAGCCAAAAAAGACAAATGTTGGCGAGAAATAGTGGAAGCTCTTCAACAGCCCGGCAAGTAGCTGCTGTGATGTCATAACATTATCCCCGGTCCAAACTGTGGGAATATACTTATCAATACTAACTCCAGATCTGATGTTAAAGTAGCCTGTTTAATGCAGTAGAATAAATAACTGTGGAAATAAAATGACTCTATGTGAAACTCATTGTAGCCGTCCCAATTGTTATCTGAATGCTACCAAATGGGCCAAAGTTTACCCCGCCTCTTGCATTTGCTTTTAATGTTATAGCACATCCACATCTGTTTCTTCTTTCCTTTTCTCTTTTTTTGGTACACAAGACCACCAGCATCACACATGACATTTCTGTCAGTTTGATTGGCAGCTGCTTCCTCCCTGATGACATCTGACCTTGTGCGTGATCACGAAATAAGACTGTGAGTAGTCAGGGTCATACCGACCAAGACACAGCAAGAGTTCATGGCACTGTGATTGTTACATCTGACAGGTGACCATCGTCAAAGATAAAAACATCTAAAGTTTCTACCTGTCTGTCTATAGTTCATCTGGTCCAGCCAGTCATCTCCAAGAGTGTCCACTAAGCACAGTTAAGCCTGCAGGAGATTTCTGCTGGTCAGTGTTGTGTGTTTTGGTGCCACAGAAATACTGAACTCCTAACAAGTGAAAAGAATTTGTCATCTGTAAAGTGATCAAGGATTTCATGTTTGTGAGAAGTTGACAAGACCATTCATCATTACTCATTGTGTTTATTGCATTCAAAATGCCTTTTGGTGTTGCAAAATCCACTTAAAATATAATTTTGGTAGTTTTGAGCATGGAGGGTATTGACCTTAGGATTTAGCAAGTGTGACAAATGAACCCCACTCAAAAGCAAAAAATGTAGAGCCTTATGTTGAGTTTCTTTTGTCTTGCATTCTAATTGTCTTTAAACGCTTAATAGATTTTTGGGCCACTTTGAGGCAGCAACCTGTAAACGCAACACTGACATCTGATAGAGCTGACATGGCAAACGTCTTGCATATTTACACATCCTGCAGGCACAGAGCAACATTAGCATTTATTTGGAGCAGTGTTTCTGTCCATCGGATAAATGATAGTCCATTAGTCTCTCTCCTTTAAGCCTGTTTCAGTCTTGACCAACTCCTGAGGGAAATATCTGGCTCTTAAGCTGCTGAGTACTCCATTATGTTCACCAGCTAATCGCTAATTTGGGCTGTGCAGAACCGGTTTACCCGAACTTGGCTGCCTGCTGCAGCTGGAAAGATGCTGATGAGAAAGAGGAGAACCAAAAGAATAAAGTTGCTCAAAGTTAAGACAACCCGCTGAAAGATGCTTATTTGCTCTGCTGAGTTGAGGGCAACTAAGAGACAGGGTGATCATTTTCATTAGCAACCCACTCCACATTACAAATACTGAATATTGAATATTATCGTGAAATATTGATTAATTCAGTGTTTAATGTTGTTATGTTCTGTTTTACTGAAGCATATGTCTAGATCACAAGCCCAACATATATTGTGCACACACTCACACACACACACACACACACACACACACACACACACATACACACACACACACACACACACACACACACACACACACCTTTACGATGCCATGGCAGGAACCATGGGCAGGACACATTGACAGTGGTTCCTGGCAGTCCATCAGGCCAGCAGGCGTACAGGTCGAAGGTCCTGTTACACACCAGCCCTGCAGTGGAGATCAGATCTTTGAAATCTTGGCTTACTGTAGGTCAGGCTTTCTTCATTCTGCTACATGCATCTTGTTCATGCATGAGCTCATGCTGGGAGGAGAGGGGCTAACCTGTGGTGGGGGCTGTGGCGTTGAGGTAGTCCAGGCACTGGTTTTTGTAGCTGCTCCACTGCTCCTTCACAAGCTCCAGGGAGTTTGTAGAGGAGACCTGCCGGAGGAGCTTCATGTCAATTTTTAGCAACGCTGAACTCTGACTCTTAGTAACACACAGATCTCAGTCTGTGTGTCAGTGTGTGAAAAAGAGAGGCTGTGAGTCATACCTTTGTGCAGCTGCAGAGCATAAGCAAGGCCAAGAGGAGACACACCTGGGACATGCCACTGATGCTGGGAGGATGGGGGTCAGTGGGGACCAGAACACAGAGGAGGCCTGACACATGAGGCGGTCTCTGCCTTATCTCAGCGTGCGGCCTACAGATATGATATGGAGAAACTTGTTAGCAGGAAGAGTGTGTGTTGTGTAAGTGTGTGTGTGCNCGAGCTAGTGCTATCTCCGGTGGGTGCCTGTCAATACCGTGCACGCCTGCCTGCAGCGGAGCTCCAGTGGCAAACAGACACCTCCATGGCGCTCTGAGTGGAGGGTGGCAGTGAACACAGAAGCTGGACTAGCCACAGTGGTGTCCCTCCAGAGGACAAGACAGACAAGCCACTTCTTCCGAGCCCTGAAAACTGAAAGCAAGGTTTCAAAGTAGGTATGAACCTGGAGTCCACAAAGACATGGAGGTCTCCCCTCTGTCCCCTGCTAAAGCAGAGCCTTACTATCATTTTTCTTCCTGAGGCAACCTTTTTTGCCAAGCATAAGCGATCACGGCCAACTCCCCTGGATCAAGTTTAGACTCACTTCTCTGTGGCTCAGAACGTATTTGACTGACATCAGGAAGGTTATGATAGCTTTCCTGTGGTGACGGTGGCTGCAAATCCACCTCCCGCTGCGGTGTCTTCCTCCGGTCTTCCTTCCTCTGAAGGCTCCATGCCGCCCCAGCAAAAACCTGAGGCCAGAACCTGGTTCAGTCCACTCACCAAGCCATCTCAGAAACAAGGCTGACGTCAGTGGCGGTGCCGGGATGCAGGGAACATGTGTCTTGATCCAACTTGACCTGTTTCAGATTCTAGGCTTGTCTGTGTCAAGCACCACAGCAAGCCTTGCCCTTTTCTTGATGGTCTTCCCATAGGTGGTGATGAAAGAACAATTGTGTCACACAGCAATAAAGACGGCTATGAGATGGCTGCGAATTATATCAACGGATGCTCCACAGATTTGCATCCACCTGCTTACAGAGCATTGCTCAGCACGGCAAAGCCTGCTATCCATGATTGAATGGATGGCTAATTTCATTTCGCCAGTCCACCTAGTCCCATTTCTCCATGCCCTCGCCCTGTTTTTCAATGTGGCAAAAATTGTTATGTCATCTTGGAGAGCCTTGACGGTAGAGGTGGCAGAGCTATTGAAGAAGAAAGACATTTTCTGTGTCCCTCCAGGAGAAGAGAATGGGGGGGGGGGGTTTATTGATTTTATTTTCTTAAAACAAAGAAAAACAGAGTAAGACCACCATTCAGCTACAGATGCTACATCATCTGCTATGCAGATACCCTAGTTTTTGTTTTATTTGTCGAAGTTTTGAGACACCTGTCTTTGAGACTTCTGCTTGCATCCCAATACAGTGGAGTTAAATGGAATTTAGTTTGAGCTGCTCAAAACACTGAAATATTACAAGAAATTAATCAACAGCTGTGTGTCTGTCAGGGGAACAGTTTTCTAGTTATTCTGGAAAATCCATAGACCTCACTGTCAACAGTTTTCATCAGCTCTACTGAAGAAATACTCCTTATGGAAACTTTTGAGAGCGCTGATTAGCATATTAATGAGGACACTTTCTGGAACGACGTGAAAAATAAAAACAGTTTCTCACAGAATTCCCCTCAGAAATGTAAAAAATTGATTTTCAAAATCTGAACAAAAAAAAGTGAACACCAGAAGAAGTAAACAAGAAATATGTTCTTTCCAAAATTGGGTGAACTGACCCTTCAACTCTCATCCAGTCATGAAGCCATGTACACACGTCTGATTTATGTCCTTTAAACACTCTCAAACAGCATTCCTTTCTCCTTTTTCTTTCCTCTTCAGTGGCAGCAGTTTTGGCAGATCAGGTGCACTTGGCTAGTGACAATAAAAAGTGTGTGTGTGTGTGTGTGGGTGTGTTTGTGTGTCTGTGCATGGAGCTGCGTGTTATGATTAACTGAGGTGGGTGATGGAGGTGACCCAGAATCTGCTCCTTCAGCAGATGTTATGCTTCACAAACAGAGCAAGAGCAATCTTTTTTTTTCCTCATCTCTCTGTGTCTTGTCCTCTCATCTTAGGTTCTCCTTGTACTTCCCTCACTCTTTGATTTTATTTTTTTTTCCAACAACATGGGACAAAAAAACAGCCTGAGCCTTCAGAAATTCCTGCATCATTTCCTTCGTTATTATTTATTTTGCCTTCTCGAGGGAGACTTGTCTGACCATCTTGTTTCCTGTCTGATTTGGCTCATATGGGGGGTCAGCGCAGTGGGAAACACACAGAGATAGCAGATGAGGATTTGATTGCGACAAGCTTCAGTCCTATGTGTTCTGTAGGTACGTCAGATTGGACAGTGGCTGATCAAAACACTTTCTTATCATTCACACATGCTTCTCCTCTGTCCCTCACATACAACATCAGTGCCTTGCCAAACAACTCAGTGACCTGCACTGTTTTTCATGTCAGCCTATGATGTCCAATAGTATCTGTCCAGTTGGACAACAAAGTGTTTTCACCCTTCATGTAGAATACACAACAGCTCTCTCCTTCATGGTTCTCATATTAAAATAGTTTGGCTCCCAGCGCTGATGAAAATATCATGCTCCAATCATCACCACTTCCACTTAGGAGACATCTGTGCTGGAAAGAAGCTTGGGTGCCACAGAGCCACTGGCAGATGGTCTGAACGGCTTTGAGCTGATTGCTACTTCTTTCAAAAAAGAGTCTGTCTAATAAAATGAAATTATGAATCCAAAGGCAAAAGTCCAGTGGTGGGAGTGGACGAACAAAGAGGAGTCCAGATGAGCATCGTAAAAAGTTGTGTGTGAACATGAGGAGTGAGTGAATGAAGAAGAGAGGGAGATCGAAAGAGGGCGTGCACATGGGAAAAAGGCTTGGGCAGTACATACCATTCTCAGTGTCCCGTGGAGAATGCCAAGAGCCAGACCCTAAATCCTCAGCCATGCGCCCCCTGACTTCTCCATAAAAATGCTTCACTTATACCACACATATCCTGCTAGCTATATATTCTCCTTCAGCCTCGCATTGCTGACATAAACACCCTCTCTGCTATGGAAACAGACAACCTCATTCACCTGCCAACATACGCACATGCACACAAACACTACTTATACAACCAAATGAGTTAATAAGTAGAAAATATATGTAGGTTTATGCAGCTGGCTGAGGGGAGAAGACACCAACATGGCACCAGACAAAAGCTCAATGGTGTGCCTCCATTTGACCAATCAGTTCTTGTTTGAATAGCCAGAATAAAGCAACAAGGCAGATATTACTAACTTATAGGAATAGTGTGACATTTTGGCGAACACACACACACTTTCTTGAGAGTTGGATGAAAAGATTGATGCCATGTAGCTGGAGACACTTATCAATTTCCTCTGTCCAAAGGTAATAAAATCCATCTGGGCACCAACCTACATGGTTTTGTTTGTTTACTTCCAACAACACACAAAGTGTAAAAAGGAAAATCTGTGGTGTGACAGGGGTCAGCCTTAGTGTTGAACTACTCCTAAGAAAGCAAATGGAGGTATTATCTGAACTATGCAGCACCAAGTCAGATATTGTGCTGTGCAGCAAGTTCCTCGAGAAACGTAATCAATTACAATTACTTCACAACAACGACAACAGCTTCCTTGTTCTTAACATGTGACTGCCATCAAAGCAATGGAGCTTTAATGGCATTAGCAACTGTAAAGTAATTACTGAATGTTACATTGTAATCCCTGACACTGTAACTACAGCACTGTTGCTTGTTACTGAGTATGCATTACTGCTCAACACTGGTGGTTGTTACATCAGGCGGCTGTGTCCTAGGAGGTAGAGTGGGCATCGACCTATCTGAAGTTCAGTGGTGCGATTCCTGGCCCTCGGCAGTTCAACATGCCGAAGTATCCTTGGGCAAGATACTGAACCCCCAAACGCCCCACATGCTGTGTGAATATATAACGCTGATAATGAGCGGGTGGCTTAGCTACCGTATGAATGTGTGTGCAAATGGCTGAATGCAGACTTCAGTTGTAAAAGCGCTTTGAGTGGTCTTTAAACTAGAAAAGCGCTACACAAATACAGTCCATTTACCATCAGCACAACAGGACAGATAGACCAGGGCTGATCCATAGTGTCTCCCTCATCCCTCTCCCTGTGAGGTGAAATGTCATAAGCAAGTGCATTTGTTTTCATATGTATCATATCCAAACTAACCACCCAATCTGCCTGTCATGCATCTGCCAGAGGTGCATCTGGTAAACACTTCCCGACACACACCATCACACCTGTGACAGCCACAAACATGAGGGTCACAAACTGGTCTCAGAGATGAAAACACACACGAATGGTGCACAAAACCAGACATGAACGGCTCTTTGTGTGGGTTTGATAATGCACAGACGCTAATAAAAAATCAAGCAGCTGCTGCATTTAAAGAAGAACATATGAAACACTAACAATCCTGTATCTTTAAATACTGTTACAATGATGCTCAGTTTCCACAAGTCGCATGTATGCACCTGCATACATACATGCATGTGTGCTGTTTCAAAGAATGCAAAATGACAATCATGGCACCCACATTGTGACCACGGTGCATGAATACACACACAAGATGACACGTGGGGGTAAACACACAATTGACAGGTTCTTCTGACCAACAGATACAAACTGAGGAATGCTGAATAAACATTTGTTAAGTTTTTCTTCAGTCTGTTTTATATGAATGTTTGACACCATTTGGATAAATCTGTCATTTGGAAGATACTGAGATCTCAATCTCCATTCTGTGCAATTTCTTATGGGTTTTGAGAAAATGCAATAAATCAATCTAGCTTCCTCCAATTAACCTGCTAAAATTTAGAAAGTCCTAAGGCTGGAAGAGTGTTTTGTACAACACAGAGCACTGCCATGGCTTCAGGGGAAAAGCAGTTGGATAATGTCTTTCAGAGCTGCACACCGCTGCCAGCTTGAGCAATCTTGGTTGTTGTTACCAGAATTTAGCTAAATGCATTAAAACTCCAGGAAACAACAAATTTGACTCAAAAAGGCAGACAAAGTAACAGTTTATTGACAAAAATACTGAAACTTAGGGCACACTCATAGTGAGCCGTTTGGAGGCAGAGCTGGATAATTGAGGCTGGACATGGCAGACAGGCAAAGGGGATACACTTGACACAGGAGGAATCAGGACAAACTGACAAGCAGAGGTGAAGAAAGGTAGGCTCATATACTGCTGGGCTGATGAGCCTGATGTGCAGCAGGTGTGCAGGTGATCAGGCAGGAGACAGCAGAGAATGGAGGAAGCCACGCCCGGCCTCAGACAGACAAGGGGACAGACAGACAGACAAATAACATGAAGGGAAAGGGGGAAAGGAAAACACGAGGGACAGACAGGTGAGCAGATCCGAGCAAACATGGCAGAAATGACAAGCAAAACAGAAACAAGCAAGCTCAGCCTTGGCAGTCAATCAGACCCCCTCACATAACCTGACATCCCTTTATGGGATTAAAATGATTTTGTGAGCATGTTAATATTCAGAAACCTTTGGAAATATTCCATTGTGTTATTCTGAGCTCTTACTGTCACATCCTGTTTCATCCAGGTGTATCTCTCGACACCTTTGGTATGATGATGATGATGATGATGATTATTTGTTGTTGTTGTTTACAATAAACAAACTAATTTTCCACAATTAGAAGTCCATATAGCTGTGGTGCTGAAACAGTGTACCTCAGTCACTTTTATTTGAAGCCTTAATGTAATTTCCCTACTATTTCGAGTTTATGTTAATTCATAAGGACTGTTGATCAGAATTATGAGAGCGGATGGTTAATGCTGGGAATATGAGCTTGAATCTAGATATAATATATGCAAATTCACTCTGAGCATTTTAATGAGATGGAAAGTTGTAGTTTTGTGGCTTTGAATAAGACACCAAGGAGAGCTCAAACTGAACCATGAGCATGACAAAAGATGTCACTGGTGATTTTGTCTTTCACTTATGTGCTCAAATTAGAAGACAGGGATTATCCTGCTGACTGTTGAATCACCTGTGACGTCAGACCCTCTAATCTTGTTGGAATCCATATGATCCATCACGGGATAACCAATATACCCAAATTAAACAACAAGATAAATAATTTGTCCATGCCATCCAGAGTGACGCGTAAAAGAATTTTCTGATCTGCTGCCGCTGTGGACAGGAAGACACCGTTTGTCTGCGCCTTCCATAACCGTAACAAGACCTTGTTAAACAAACAAATCTCTTTTATTTTTAGGTGATGCTGGGGTTAAGGTTTGATAAGGATTAGGCACAAAAACTACTTGGTTAGGGAATCTTCACTTAGATTGGATGATCTTCATCATCATGGTTACAATAATAACCAAGTGCTTGCGGTTAGGGGACGACTGCTTTCGTGGTTAAAAGAAGCTAACAGTGGCTCATGGTAGGAAACAGGTCAAAGTATTAAAGTTCCATGTTTTTGTTGACCCATTCCTCACCCTGACCTTCTCCTTATGTGGTCTTCATGGCTCTAAAATAATGCAATTGCACATCCTCCTTTGTTTCAGAACCTGAGGGTTTGTCACTTCAGTATCAACATATTTCAGTTTGGGAGTATCTGCTGGGATGGGTGTTGATGACACTTGAGTGCTGAAGCACAAAAGCACTTCATAAACAAACAATAGTTACAGCATCATGTCTGACGTGTCCCAGTCATTCTGAGCTGCACACATCTGATGGACAGGAGGTCCTAACTATCATCAGTACATCCTGAACTATGACAATAGTTCATGCACTCCACTGCACTTCACTCTGCAGGCAGTCAGTGGTCTTTACACTTATATTTGATATAATCACCACAGCTCAGACTGGCCTCTGACTGAAGCTTGACTGAATCTTTAAATCATTCATACCTCAAGAAATCTGTGCTGAACTTTGACTGATCCTGGCTCACAGGCATCTTGACAGTCAGGATCAGTTATGACGTTATCTGCACCAAATGTGTGTTTCCTGTCGTTCACATCAGTAAAACAAAACTGCTTCATGTTTGGACTTTGGCTAAATCAGATGATTACTGATGGAATATGGAGCAAAAAATTCCATACTGAGTCCTCCAATTTGATCGTTCTGAGACAGACAGCAATCTGGCTTGTGATGGACATATCAAACACTGTTGTATGACTACATCAAAAACTGAATAAAAGACAGAGAAAGTTACTGATCTGTTCAATTCTACTTCACCTTGATTAAATCACTAAACATAGTGAAGGTATCCCTGCAGTTGATTAATCCTGCAACCACTAAAAATATTTCTCTTTTCCCCCCTCTGACAGGCTGTTTATGTAACAGGGAATCTGTGCAAGTATGAAAAATGAATGAAGTTAAGAGAGGAGAGAGAATTTGACTTTATTTTTCTCTGTCAAACGAGATACATCTCAGATTTAGTGAAGAAACATAATAAGATAATTCTGTTAAAGCTAAATAGACCCATATGTGCCAAAGGCATCTGGATACACAAAGCTTGATCTTTCTGTGTGTGTGTGTGTGTGTGTGTGTGTGTGTGTGTGTGTGTGTGTGTGTGTGTGTGTGNCTTCAGAGAAGCTCAAAGGGGAAAAGTATGTCAAACTATGTGTCTTGTTAAACTCAAGACATTAATTTAAAGACTAAAGGACTCTGCTACAAAGAAATGCTCTTTGTCTTTTGCTCTGTGTGTATGTTTACGCATCCAAATTCTCCCTAAATGGTCAAAACACGCCTCCAGCTTTCACTTACATGCTTCTGACATGGATTTTTTGCAGGGTCAGAGATGAAACAAGGTCAGCGCTGTAATGGAGATAACTGCGCTGGATGAGAGGATCAGGGCAGTTCTCATAAAAACAGTTTAATTCGTATCCGTCTAAGACTGAATGTGACTCCTCAGCAGATTTTCGGAGTGATAAATATATATGTGTGTGTGTGTTTTCAAATATATGTCTAATGAGCTCAAATAGGCTTTTTCAGGCAAACTCTGAAATGGCAAGAAAATGTTGCTTTGTCATATTTGCGGGCTCGCTGAAGTCTGCAGGGAAGCCAGGAATCCTCAGCAGTGTTTGTAACAGCCAGGTGGCTCTGGGGCCAGTGTAGAGACAGGCCTTCCCAGAGTGGAAAGGAATCAAATCTTAAAACAATTAAAGGCCCTGCTCTTACTCTTAATTACTCTTTCTGATTAAAGCTGAGGACAGGTTGAAGGTGGGCAGAGTTGGGATTTTGCTGAGATTATGCAGTGAAAGACCTTTTACACAGCAGACATTTTGATGTGTCATAGCAAGAAAAGCACAGTCTCTCTCTCTCTCTGCTCTGCTTAATTAAAGTGTGCAAGGAAGAAACAACAGTAAGCCAGCATGCACAATACCATCATTAAATTTCTTAGTTATATGTGTACTTTTATTGCTATGGTCAATATAGTGGGAATATATGGTCACATTAAACTTTCATGCTGGGAACATTCACTTTTTCCATTCACTTCGGTGAAAGTGCATACAACTGAATGAATTAAGTAGGCAGATCCTGTATTGGTGCTGTCCTCTGGCCACCTCTGAGAGTTCACTTTTATTCAACTTGCCATGTGACTTCATTCAAAATGGTGATGCGCTGTGTTTGGAAATGGAAAAGTAATTATTCAAGAGCGATGTTATCAGCTTGTTTTGTACAAAATTACACTACCAGACAACCAACTACAGCATCATTTCCACAGTCTGTTTTCAGCCTATGATTCCGAATTGTGTTGAATAAATCTCCAAACCATGTTCAGTGTTCATTCATTCAAGCATTCATTTATGGTTTTCCTATTAACTGTGAAGTGCTGGCAAGTGGTCCAAGGTGAAGGACACATACTATTACACATCTCTGATTGTGAGCCTGCAAAGCACCTCTACAGTGCATTCAGTTCTTTATCATGTAGCACGCAACTAGGCTGTACCTGTGGCCCAGATGCCACAGGATGTATGCCACATACAACTGCTGTATGACAGCACACACAACACACAGCAGGCCAACATGAACCTGTTTAGCAGGTGGTAGAGATGAAGGAACACCTGATGTGGAAACTCAGTGACAGCAAGATCTGGTACTCTCAGAGCTGAACCTCAAGCTCCAGCAGCTTCTCTGCTTTCAAATGATAAATCAGTTGAAGTGAAATTAAAGCTGTGGCAAGTGCAACTGGAAAGAGGTAACACTGTGCATTTTCCTACTCTGCAACAACAGAAGTCTGCCATGACGTCTGAATATGTGAAAATTACTTCAGGAGTGGTTTTAGAGGTTTCAGGAAAAGGAAACAAAGGGAACATACTTGCTGTTTACTTTGGAACCAGCTGACGTGCCTGACAGCTTGCAACATGAAATCATTGAGCTGCAAAGTGATGACCTTCTACTGAAAGCTGATCTCTTCAAAATTGCACAGACTCAAGACTCAAACCTGGAAAACAAGCTGTGAGTGGCATCATCGTCATTATCACTACTGCCTGACATTGGAGGCTTCACCAAAGAGAATCCACTCCAGCCATCACAGAGGTTAGTGTTCAATAACTTAGTATAGCCAGGGGTGCCGCCAAAGGGTCAAGGGCCAAGGCCACACTGACACAATCCCTGCTCGACCAAAATGAGCGCCCACCTCCTCCCATCGGGAGCTTCTCAGATGCTGTGAAAATGTCTGGGGTGCCACTCAGCATGTTGTTTGAGAGTGCAAGACCAATCCATTTTTACAACTTCTGGTTCTAATATGCTTCTTTTCTTTTACATTTGTGACATTAGGTGAATAAAATTTGGCAAAAACTTCAGAAATAAATATACAGGTACAGGATTTTAACACAGAATAGTAACACACTTTTTGTGAATGTGAACCACTTTCTACCACAGGTAAAACAAACAATATGGCTCATCTGACAGAAACACACGCCTCCTGCTTTAGATTACCAATGCTTATTTCTTATGACCAACTGTTACTTATTATCTCATGCCAGTGGCTGTGTACTGGCCTTAATTCTAAAAATGGAAAGAAAAGAGTACATTAGAAAAATAAACCAGTGTCTTTGTACTCACTGGCCGGATCAGCTGATGTACATTACATTAAAGCTGTCTGAGCTGCTAACATGAGGTGTTTGATGATAGGATGTCAACAAAGAAAGTCAAGGGGTTCATCTGGTGTTTGCCAACTGTTCTCAATTCTTCATGTGGTGTTTAATTTTCACCCTAATCAACATCAGTAATGCTTGAGCCCACAGACTGAGGCACAAAAGTGCATAATTTCTAGCAAGACCCTGTAGACATGTTCTGTAAATAGACATGTAGCCATGCATGCAATAAATACATTAGTGACTGTGCGCACACACAAATACAAAACCCCACTTATCAGGCATGTCATATCTGTGCACGGACTTATGCAGCACTGTAATTCAATGTGTGACAGCACACATACTGCAATATGCTGGGATGGGACTGAGGGTGGGGAGCTGGATAACAAGGAGCTGAGGGTATAACAGAGGTGGAAAAGCCCCACAGGAAGCCACAGGAGAGGACCACATGTTCTCTGTCATCTGAAGGACAGCAATGCTGCACAACCCTCCATTAAAGGAGAACCCAAAGGGAGCACTGTTGCAAAGTCAGTCATGTGATGTTGGCCCTTTAGTAAACTAGTGCTCAAACAGCACGTTTTCATCTGAACAGAGG
The DNA here is from genome assembly GCA_037975065.1 of Chaetodon trifasciatus. NCBI lineage: Eukaryota > Metazoa > Chordata > Actinopteri > Chaetodontiformes > Chaetodontidae > Chaetodon > Chaetodon trifasciatus. Next base: position 1,284,901 of record JBBMOE010000076.1, read on the forward strand.
TAATCGACCGTTGATTGACAGTTCCCTAAACCCCTCCCTCTGCCAGTCATCATCCAATCGTAGCAACGTAACTGGACATGAAAGTCCAATCAGGTTTACAGGCTTTACTAAGACTAATATGCTGTATACAAGGAGTTGCCTAAGATTTAGTTTAGTTATTGTCCTCTAAATACCACAAAATAAAGCTCAAATCTAACCTCTATTTTGCTTGTCTATAGATAACATTTACACTGATGAGGACGCTGTACTTTTTACCTCTAACTTGTAGCTTTAGCCCCAATCTTTCCCCATGTATGTGACACACAAGTGAAGAGGGAGACAGTGTTGTCAACCAACTCACAGGGTTACCGCGAAGTCCAGCCAATACAGTCTGCTCCCAACAGTTGTTATTTGAGGCAAAATTGATGGTCCAAGGAATTTTTAGAGGTAAATGTGCCAAAGTTTGCACATTTACAGTGCTAGAAGGTGAAATTTCACACCTGCAACAACAGTAACTGGGAGGGGATTGGACGAAAGGTCGATGGTCAGTTAATAGATCTCTTTCTGTGCCTCTGCATCAGCGGATAAGAGAATCCATGTGCACGCATGATCACTGAATTCTCATCCCTTTAGAGTCTCAGTCAACTGTAACCTGAGTGTCAGAGCTGGTATGTTCAATCCTACCGTTCCTTCCATAATCCCCTTCTGCTGCTCGCACTCTCCTGTGCAAGCTCCATCCTACTGTCCATTATTAATGGAGCCGAGCCTGCAGCTATGACAAACCTGCTGCTACACACAAATATTTACACTCAATAGACTTAGTGTGAGTCTCAGTGTGTGTTCTGAGAGGTAAAAGTTGTGTAAATTACCAATATAGAGCTGCCTCAAAAAGTAGGACGTTGCTTGTGTGCCCGCAGTGCAGAGCATTGATACGTGACGACAAATTCAGCAGGAGTACTGCTTTGTCAACAATACCGATCAGGGTGTATCACAAAGGAGAGAGAGTAGGAGAGTAGAGAGAGAGAGAGAGAGAGAGAGAGAGAGAGAGAGAGAGAGAGAGAGAGAGAGAGAGAGAAGTGTTTCAGATAGACAGTCAGATCTGGCAGGTCTGAATGACAGCGCTCTCCCTCGCTGTCTGTCTGCTTCAAAGCAAGAATGAGAAAAGTGGAGAAACAGTATTAAAAGCATGAATAAGAAAAGAGCTAGGCCAGAGAGCTCCTGTGGGAAGCTGCTGGCTCGCTATAATAGATGGCAGTCATTGCAGTGTCAGTGTCAGAGCAGAAGAGCTGAGATGAGCAGCTTCATTAAGATATCAACATGATGCCTCAGCTATATATCCATCCAGCCTCAGGCTCTTTCTGTCGCAAGATTAAGAAGCAAGAGGATGTGATGGAAAATCAATTACAGAGAGGAAGAGAGAGAGGATACACACACAGAGGTGAACAAGTAAGTGTGTCCGTACACACAAATAAGATGAAGAGAGCAGAGCAGCTGATACTCAGTCAGCAGAGGAGGTCTTCACCCACTGAGACTTTAACGTCACTGAAGCACTTTTCATACACGGTGAAGTTGCCAGTTTACTTTGTTCATTTTGCATATAAAAACCATCTAAATCAGTAAACAGACAATGTTCTTAAAATTAGACTGTGAGTCTGTGAGCATGTATGTGGAAACGCTGGTGCATTTAAACATGCACTATGGTTGGTTTGCAAGTGTAGTTGAAATATACAACAGGACATCTGATACAGGGTCCTGGTCAACACTTTAACCACTTCACTGACTGTCTCTCATTGACTTTGCAAAAATTACAGGAGAATCTTATGAACACCGGACAACATTCAGTTTTTCACCCTCATTATTCTTTCATACATATCCAATTGTGGATCTATAAAACAAGAAATAGGCATGCAAGAGGATGCAATTCTAACGTCAAGGGAGCAAAATCCAGAGATAAAAACACCCTTTTTCAAAAAACAGGGCTGACTGAAGTGTGTGTGTGTGTGTGTATGTGTGTGTGTGTGTGTGTGTGTGTGTGTGTGTGTGTGTCAGATGTACCTTCATGAGTCAATGTCACACTCAAGGCTGTGTGACTACTAACGATCATATTTTTCCATTGTGCTAAATGCTCCATTGTGCTCCATTGTGTTATGCAGCATCCAGCTGTGAGATAGCGTTCTGTTACCTCATCCTAACTAATTTATGTTCAGATACTGCATAGAAAACACAGCCTCCTCAGTCATTTCAGTGAGGCCATTGTGATGCAGACGTCTGGGACAGAAACTGCACAGGACAACGCTGCAGTACAATGTGATGTCATCAGGCAAGGAGCTGCAATGGCTTACAAATGAAACGTGAACTGCCTCAAATTTATATTGTGGACCTTGTGATTGATGTAGCACATGATAAAATAATTATGAAATATTAATAGTATCATAAACCAATGTGCAGTGAATCTGATGAGCCTTCAAACTCATGAATCTACTGTTCAAACCAGCCTATCCAGAACCAACAAGAACCTCTTTAGCCTTTTGTTCACACATGGAAGCTACGGTACTCTTCCAGTTTAACATATCCAGTTAGCTTGCTGTGCCTAGATGAAGGGTTTTCAGATGTATCTTGGAATTGGATAATTGTTAATTTTCACAGCTTGATGCTGACCATGTGGTCTATGGTAAGGGGAAGCTCGCCCCTGCACCAAAAGCAGACTGTGAAAACAGTCTGAGCTGGTCCAGGAGCTGGATTTTGCAGACTTGAAAAGCAACAATAATAACAATAAATACTGTCCAGTTCTGCTAGAAGTTGGTGTGATAATAGATGTCCAAGTATTGTCCGATGGGCATGGAGTATTGAAGGTGTCAGATGAAAAAAAAAACTTGAAAATTGTGCATGATTTAGTGTAATACTCACTATGGACAGCCTCAGTGTAACTTGGTGTATTTTAGCAGGATATGCTTGTTTGATGTTCGTGTTTTAGTGACAGTGGAGGTAAATGTGTGGTGGCATTGGGGTTCTGTGACATTAAACACAAAGGTGGTCTTTGGAGAACTCAATCAGCCTCTTAACTGCTCTGAAGGTCCACAGCATATTGATCTGCGCTGGGCAGGCGCTCTACACAGTGGTCAGCTGTGCAGGCTGACTGTTGAGCTGATCTGGTGAAATTGTTCTTTTGGATGTGACTAAGTGAGTAAAACCAACATGAGTGGTTCACAATAGACTTCAAATGTGATTTAGGTTTGTAATTAGATGACTTGTTATTCAAGAATCAATATCCTTGCTGCACTATGTGTTGCTGAGTGTGAGCACTCACAGTGGAATGGAGTGTAATGAAAACCAAACCTGAGCACACGGCAGCAGCTACAGTGGGACAGAGTATAATCTGTTCAATTCTGTCAAGCTTTGACAGTGGCAGCACGGACATTAAAACTACATTTTAGTTATTTGTCAGACATCTAAAAACTTTTATATACAAATTGTATTGCATGTGTGAAAACCTTTAATACAGAAAGATTTCCATACATTTTGAACTAGTATCTCAAAATATTCCACTCCCTGCCCCATTCATCTTTACACTTCATCCACAAATACAGCAGATACCAAATGTATTGCACTTCCTCTAATTGAAACTGTCTCTTCCTGTTTCCAATTCCCTGTTCTTGGATTGGAACACTTTACTAATCCTGGAAACCAGAAGGATTAGGAAATAAGCACATTATCCTCTTAGGATAATTTGACTTATAACTGATGATCAACTGCAATTCATATGGATGTACCATTACACAGATAACATTACAGACATTCGGGTGTGTAATGCCAGTAGAGGCTAATGTTGCCTCAGGCAGCTAGCCTTGGCTACAGCTGTCTGGTAAATTCACTTCTTTCAAACTCACACCACCAGATTTCTTTTATTTTCAAACTTCACATCCTTAGACCCAACTGACACACTGACTCAAGTGACATCATTTGAGGCTATTTATCAGATTTTGGTTGCCACTAAAGGCTTTATTCATATTTGCAGGAGTTCCCCTGTAATCCTGTTTTAATTCTCATCACTGCTAGATGAATCACAGTGTCGCTGCTCTGACGACAGGCTGCATGTTCTTCAGTCAGAGGATCATCACATAAATGACCAAAGAAATTTTAAATTACGTGGCCTCCCTGGTCATGTGATGACGCCTGATCAGGTGCATGTGAGACTCACATCCTGTCACTCTCGCTCACACAGACTTCAAATTAATGAATCACCTGAAAAGTAATCATTTCTGATTGTTGCATATGTATTTGTATGAATGAATGAATGAATGTATCTAATTAAAACTAAATGAAAGGTTTAAATGGTGATTTGTCTGAATTCCCTGTTGTACTTAAAACAGCTGACTGTGCTGTGAGTTGTTGATGTTAAACTTTATAACTCTAATTTAAAACACCATTCATTTGTCACTGCTAACATCAACTCAGTCTTAATGTGACCGATTGGAAGTTTGCACCGGAGCGGACTGACATTAGGAAAACTTCAGTTGTCCTGTAGAGAGCTGGGATAACGGTCGTCCCAACAACAGGAGTCATAGCAACAGACAGGCAACATGACTAAAACATTAGCTGGGAGTCCTTGAAAGACGTAGAGGGGTAAGTGATATCCGAAAGGGTAAACATTCACCAGCCTAATTATAAATACTGTGTCCACAAGTATTACTGCCGTCCACATAACAGCACACACACACACACACACACACACACATGCACGCACTACAAAGAATGCATGGATGTACACGCGGGGCAGACTAAGCGCTGGACAACCTGGACACATCATCCACAGTGATGTCTGTCATTGTGGGCATTTGTGTGTATGTGTGTGTGTGTGGGTGTGTTGAGAGATGCCAACACAGGTTTGAAAAAGCATCTGGCATTGAGTTCACTCATCGTGCAGTTTTTACTGTCTATCTATGCACAGTAATTAATGAGTCACTGGTGTGGTGAGTTTGTCAGTTGGGATTTCTGGGTGTCAGGAAACAGCAGCGATAGCATATCTGTGCTGACGCTGTCAAAATGTCTTGTTTGTCTCATCCAAATGATAGACAAACATCACGGACAAACCCCATGTATCTTTCTTCCCCATTTGTACTCTTTCTCTCCCTCCTCTTTCTCTTTCCCCCCGGCTGTGTACAGTAGATCACATTATATCTTGGTTCTTCATGTATAATGGATCAGCTCAGAGGCAGTGGATCGCTCGCCAGCTTCACGTCACTTTGCTCTCACCATGTCTTTAATTGCTGCACTTAGTAAAAACCTACACAGGGCTACTGCAGCACTGTGGGAAAAGCTGTCTGCACATTTGGAGCAGGAAGCCACTTTCTCCTCTGTTAAATTCAACATTTAAACAAGTTTTACAAGTTAAAATATCATGAATGTTTAACACTTTGTCCTGAGTCACATTCATTGCACACTCTAGGCTTAAGCTAAAACAATGCCGTTTCCAATATTATTTCTTTAATGTATGTATTTGGTCAATTTCTTTACAGGTTATTCAGTTCATGGTTCAAATGTAAAACTGCAAGTGATGTGAACTAATTCTATTGTATTATTATGTATGTGGTCTTTTGTTTACGTCACTGGGGTGATACTGATTTCCATTTCCTGACTCCTGCTACCTTTTCCTTACATTGTGGTTTGCTAAACATGACACTGCTTCCTAGAGTACACATACATTATATCCCCAGTCTCTTACAGTATAAAAGAAATATATATATACGACTGTCTTGAACATCACCCCTGTATGTTTACTTACGTACAACAAGATCATGCAGGAGAAGCACAATTCCAGCTGCTTCCAATGCTGACAAGCTGATGTTAAGAAAGTTTAATGATAACTATTGAGAAGAAAAAAAAGTCCTGGGACCTGGGACTGTCTGCACCAGATTTCATAGCAATCCATCAAATCATTATCTAGATTTTTCCCTAATAAACAAAAAGGTCAATCTGCTGGTGGCACCAGAGGAAACATCAGGGGATCATCATAGACATTCAGCTTCATCCTCTGGGAACCATCAATTTCTTCATGGCAAACCATGTTGTGATATTTCAGTCTAAAGCGGTGGACTGACACAACAATCGACCAACATCTTTACAACCTGCTAGCGTGGCTAAAAAGTAAACTGGCTGTCTTCAAAGATTAAGTTGACTCCACCAGAACGTTAGCTGGAGCCACTTGAGTGTTTTAAAAGAACCGTGAATCTTAAGCAAAAACCACTCAAGATATCTGGAAAACTGAGAGCCGGCGTCCAATTAAGTCAACTTCTTCCAAGTAGCAAGCTTTCCTGTCAAGCGCTTGTCTGTCTGTTCTTCTTGTCTTTTCATGTTGTGTTTTCTCATCAGACATCATTTGTCTTTATGTGTAGAGAGAATACTAATTTGTTCAAACACACTTAAACGGCGCACTGTGAAACACTGTGAAAGTGTGGGGTCGAATGAAAGTCAACGGTGAGGATTCGGGGAGGATGGATGAGTTCATGCACACACAAACACACACACATACAATGTACTGAGCAAGAAGGACAGAGGTGGGACAGGTTCAATTTTCTGCTTCAAGACAGAGAAAATATAATAACTAGCAAATTAGGAATGGGACGACTTGAGAGTGAGCATTGCAGGAGGGATGGGACAGCGTAATGGGAGGAGATGTAGTGGAGGATACAGATATGGTTAATCTAGAGTGTGAGGAAATAATGAAATAAAGGGAAGAGGAGGAAGAAAGACTTTGAGCAGAACAGCAAAGGGAGAGTGTTTAAAGGACTCCCTAATTAGACAGGGTGTAAAAAGGAAAGGTTATTACCATTAATGGGGGAAATAGGTGAGATAAGAGATTTTGATGCAGGCCAGGAACACTTAACGTCATAGAGAGAAAGAGAGAGTGGTGGAGTAAGGGGTGACGCAGGTGCATTATGAATGTGATGGACTGGTTCAGGGTTTTCAATTTCACCATCACACTCAAAGAGCAGCATGAAGATTAGATACATTCAGATAGTCCTTACTGAACATCAGCTAATAGTGAGATCACACTGCAAATGACTGTCTGTTTAAGTGAAATTAATGGCTGTGCGTTAACAAGCTGTTTGCTATACGTTTAATGAGAGTGTCTATACCATAGAGTTCAGATAACAGGCAGGAAAGAGTGACGCTCCTTGCTTCATTCTGTTACGTCTTAATGCCATGCTGCGTACTTAGTTTCAAACGATCAGATCAGTCTTCCAAAGAAAGACGTCTATATTGGACAATTCGGGTGCACTGAAACCTTGTGTTTACATACAGAGAGGCCGGGGTGTTGATAAGTGTGTAGCAAGAGACTAGAATTTGTGCTCATGATTGCTCTTACATTAACCATAGTTTATTTGCCATAAAAACAAGCTTTCTTTAACCTTAAAGCTGCTATAGTCAAGATTCTTATAATAACAATGTATCACATAACAGTATGAAAGCATTCATCATAATGAACCCACAGAAGTATGGCTTATTCTGCAGCTCTCCTTGGCCTTATGAAGCTTAATAGCTGGCCCACAACTTCAGTCACAGCTGGCACCTATTCAAAAAAAAAGATGAGCGGCACCAAAATGCAGACAGGCACAGTAAGTGACTAGCTTGTTAATGAGATGGAGAATTTAGCCCTAATGAGCCTGATATTTCCTTCAGGGGTGGGAAGAGACCAAAGAAGAGCTAGAAGAGAGTGAATGTTGGACTTCAGGTGGTCAGAAACATGGCTCCAAATGAAAAACTTAACTTAAAAGGCAATGATTTCCCAGTATTGCATTCACAACTTGTTTGTTTGTTTTTGGACATAAGAAAACACTGAACCTAATCCAGGGTTTTGCAGAATTGATCATTATCTACGTTCTTGTCTAGCAGTAGGGCTATATTTTAAATGGGTTTTGAGCAAAGAGTGCTCTTAAATCAGAGAGGTGTCAAACCAATCCAACAGCCCGCCCGTGGGTCATATGAACATTTCTTGCTGTTTATTTTCCTTCCCGTCCACTGACACAAACGCTGCTTTCACATTTATACTATGCACCGTTGGAGAGCTTAGATTCTCATGAATTAACTGATGCAAACCACTTCAACATGCAATTGCAACAGGAGATACAATAAATGCCAACAGGAGACAAAACCTTTTTTAAAAATTGACGGAACATTGAGACAACTCACTGATTATGTCTCTCAGTGATCCACAGATGGATAATACTCAGACAAAAATGGTCTGGTAACATCAACAAAGGTCCAGACAATCCACTGCTGTGAAAATATCTAATCCAAAACATGATATTAATCCAAAGAAAGATGTTTTTGCCTTTCGTATCAGCAAGTGATGTGCTTGTCTTCTGTTTGTCTTCTGTGTTTTTTCTGTTACAGCTTCTGGAAATGTATTCAGAAGGGCATCATCTTGCGTCCACTTACTCTCTGCAGTCTAAGGTGTCAAATGACACCTCGACCAATCATGATCTGCTACAAAAAACCTATCAACCAGAAAAGCCGATAACAGTTGAACAAGACAAGAGTTGAACAAAGGTCTGCCTTCTCTTATTCTGTGTCAGAATCAAGCCCATTACAGACAATTTTGAAGATGACTGATGCTTCAAATAGCCAGTGAAATTCTGAACATGCCGATAAGCCACTTCAGTGGGTTAGTTACAGCTCCAGACACCTCAAATCAAGGGGTTCAGTTATAATAGCAATATTACACACCATTTCAAGTGAGAAATACAGGTAATGGCCTCAAAGATACATTAAGTATGAATATAGACAGCCAACATTTGGATTTCATGAATATAAATATATTTATGAAGTAAAGTGCCTTGTTTTACAACACCTGAATATATACTTGGAGGAAACATGAAAATATTCAGTTTCTGTGGTATTGTTATCAGGTTTTTTTGAGCTTGGAGTTGGGTAAAACTTCATTCTGTGGTCCCATTGTTTTTTCCAGTTGGCAAGTCCCAGATACAGTCAGCTGCAGACATCTATATGCAAGAAAAAATATTCAGGTAGAAAAAAAACTTCATCAGTGTGTTCGAAACCCTCTATTACTCAATGCCAGTAGCACTTACAGTGATTCTGATTGCTTGGTTGAGTGTAGTGCTGTGGATACTGTCTCATAATGCAATGCATTGGAAGTGGTGAAGCAGCTAACAGCTGGAAAACATTAAAGAGACATCTTCAACAGGATTTCACACATAAGAAAACATTCAATCTTTGGAAATGCGTTTTAGCTTGATCCCAACACCATATAATTTAGCATTTTTCAGTGTGAACACACTATTTTATTCCAAACCTCAGCGTGTAGAGCAGAACTAGGACAGTGTTTGTGTCCTCTTTGTTGAGTTGTAGTAACCATAATGTTCCAAATTTGCAATATGGGCTTTTGTCTGCTTGGACTTTCTGCGTAAAATGGCAAAATACATTCATTTATTGTATACTGTGAAAACTGCAAAAACAGTGAACTATGAAAATCAATAGTACATCCAGTACGATGTTAGCGTGTAGTGTAGCACTGACACACAGTCTGTTTCTCCCTCCTCATCTTTCCTTCTTAGAACCCAAACACAGATTTAAAACCACACATTAGTATGAAAACAGGGTTATAATCCTGTTATCAGATGTGTGTGTGTGAGAGAGAGAGAGAGACCACGATGCCACCACTTTTCTATTTCACAAATGTAAAAGCATGAGAGTGGAAGTTAGCCTTAAACTCTATGTGTGTAGAGAAAGCTCAGCAATTTAAGACGCACAGCCTTGTGTCCCACTGTCCTGCAGTCATTTCCTGCATTAATTGGCCACAGGAGCGTCTCACAATGATGACATCAGCATCAGACTGAGGAGATTAACTAATGTGATTTTCGCTGACAGATAAAATGTCTCTATTTCACCAGGCAGGGGCAATCTGCTCCTAATGTGCTCTGAATGTGTGTGTGTGACCACAACATGCGTCAGAAACCAGTCTGGGTCAGTGTTGATTAAATAAACAATTGTGTTTATAGAGCAGACCTTCTCTTAACATGCATGCATGNAGCTTTAGACAGTGGTGATCGTGTCAGGAAGAAGAAGTTAATGGAAAAAATACATTAGCTTACTTTGACAACGTCTGTGAATCAATATCCATCCTTTGTCAATGTTCTGTGTGTGTGTGTGTGTGTGTGTGTGTGTGTGTGTGTGTGTGTGTGTGTGTGTGTGTGTGTGTGTGTGTGTGTGTGTGTGTGCTGGCCCTTCCTAACTAGGCAAATCAAATTTCTGGCCATCATACCATTACAAAAGAGTGGTCTGATATTATCTGGAGAAACTACGGAGCCCTCAGGCAGAACAACTTAGTATATTACTTCTTGGAGAGGGGACAAAAACACAGGGGTGGGGGGTGGGGTTGGCAAAAGGACACGGACAGGGAGAAAAGGCTCTGGTTTCCAGAAATTGTGTGCTCACAAAAACACCAACTTGGGAACAGACTTTCAAGCAGAAGACAACTTTCAAATGGCCCAGGATGAAAGAACAGGTCAGCTTCTCTGAGGAGAAATCTGTCAGTGTACATATACAACTACACTTACCGCCTTGTGGTTTTATGCCTCCGCCAACCAGTCAAGTTGCATTTACATCCACGTCTCTCCAGACTCATATAATATATGTAGTGAAGACTTTGAAGGAATTTAATTAAAGGTATTAAGTTATTTTTTGGTGAAATGGAAGTTCTCACTATATTGATTTGTATGTATATATGTCTGTATGTATGTACATACAGATATATTCCAGTGAGAAACATGCTGTCTTCACTTAGAGACTATTGTTCCAGAGCAGCACAGAGGACTGATAGACAGCTTCATCACATGGAGCAACAACACTCACCTGAAGCTCAATATCAGCAGAACCAATGAGCTGGTGGTGACTGCAATGCTTCAAATATGGATGGTGCTGCAAAGAAGCTACAGATTGTAAAACATGGAGGCTTCACACACATCTTGAACCCAACAGCATAGAAGATCTAAACAATCAGCACAGTTTGAAGGTGGACACCAAAGATTAGAGTCACCGATCCAGTGTCTGACCAAATGTGAAATATGGTCACAATCTCTTCTGAGTTCTGGTATTGAATAACACACAGAAGTGTTTCTACAGAACATATGGCATCATGTAATGTCATCACCTCATCATTTTATCTTATGAGACATTTGTATAAACTTTTGTCATAATTAGCGCATGAATTCTTGAGTTATAGTTAAAAAATGTGTTTTGTAAGGTCACACTGACCTACGCACCGGCCATGGAATGTCACCAGTGCAAAAGTATAAATATATAAATACCCTGAATACATCACCTGAAATTACAGAGCACTGCAGATGCGAATGCAAACTGTGTGGAACAGTTTTTTTCTTTTGTTCATTGTGATCACACGGGGATGGAATGAACAGGTGATGAGTTCAGATTCATCATCCGTCCAAAACAATGATATTCACTTTACTATCATGTATTACAAAGAAAAGGAGCAAACCAGCACATTTATGAACACTTGACACTTTAAAATTACTTCTATGATTTAACTGATGGTCACAAAAAAAAAAAAAAGGTTGCGAATTAATGTTCTGCCAGTCGATTAATGGTTGCAGCTCTATGATCACAGAGCCGTTTTATGATCTTGATGTAATAAGATTTGTCTTGACGAGAACTCATCGAAAAAAGGGTTGCAGCTGGACTTGGAGACCATAATTCTTCTCTGCAGACGTCAAATGTAAGCAGCAGAATAACCGTCAAAGATTGCCCAATGTCTGCTGATTGAACCCACCCGCACCCAAGAGACAGAGAGGTGGAGAGAGGAGCCAAACAGCCAGAGATATCTATCACCCTCCAATTTTTTCAGTTTCAAGTGACACTCACGGATTCACACTCTGAGCTCTGCCTTTTGTCTTTCATAACACCTCATCCAATGAATCATCAACGCACACCGACCAGAACACCTGCAACTAGTTACCTGTCCTGGACATCAACATCAAAGTGAATTAAGACCAGCTGTGAACTTGTTGATACTGCACATTACAATACTGAGAGAGGAAGCGGTTTGTATCTGCACTAAGTTCTGTAACACATGAATGCGCACCCACATACAATGTTATAAGAAGTCCTAAAAGACAAGACCGTGAAAAGTGACAGCACTTTTGATTAACAGGCGCACGTTCAAGCTTTGGACTGATGACAATGATGATGATGATGATGGTGGTGTAATACTGTACATATCAAGTTATGAATGGAAACTTCAACCTAAAGCTCCTGAAACACCTCGGAAAGTTCAGGCGTCTCGTCCAGAGTGAAGCAGTGTTTAGACAACAGCGAGAAGAAGACAGAATCAACTACTCGCACTGTTACAAAGTGGACCTGCTGCTACTCTAGAGGGGCTGATAGGCGATGAACCGATGAACAGAGCAAACATGGAAAAAATGTGTTCTTACCTGCAGACCCCCTCGTGCACCCCTGGCACCCCCACACCGCCCGCCGCTCATCTCCCGGCCAGGCCCATCACCGCAGGTACAGTCCAGAGAGCGCAGCAGGCACCATGACCGTGACACAAGGGACAGAGAGAAAGAAAGAAAGTAGTAAAGAAAGAAAGACTGGACTCAGGAGTTCTCTAATGTGCCCAAGCTCTGTCCAGGTTCACTCTTGTTTTTTTGTTTTTCTCTCTCTGTAAATTTCTGTAAATCACTTTTCCAAATTAATTCTCACTCCTGTTGTAGTGGGCTGGAGTTCGTCGGACTGAAGCAGCCTGCGAGCGCCGTTGGTGCTCTGCGCTCCTGACTTCTGTCAAATCGATCACAATATAGAGAGCGACTTCCGGTGGAAAGTTTCAAAATACAATCCAAGAGGGTGAAAGTGTTGCAACGTCTGTAGACGAGTCAAAGTCAAACTCAGTCTAAGTATGTGTATGTTAAAGCCCAATAAGCCTTCCCTGTCATACAAATAGCCTATATAAATATATATAAATACATAGACATAAACAATGTTAAAACTCAAACTTTCATTATTCCTTTAGGGAAGCCAGGTAGTGACATTGGCAATAACCAGCCAACACAAACTAGAGTATACTGTGCACAATTATTTTGAGATTTTGGGCCATGTAAATAGAACTGACATCACTTTGAATGTACCGAAGAGACTGTATGTGAATAACTGGTTGAAAAAGTAGCAGAAGGACTGTAAACAAGTAGCTGTAGTACTTCAGTAGTAATGAATGAAAACACCTTCATCTATATAATGAGAATATGTCATTACTGTAAAATATGTGAAACATAAGTCAAACCTCGCCTAGAAGTAGTGCTTTATGCATATGAATATATACAGAGATCCATTTATGTATATATGTATACAATGTGCCCAGGAGTACACAAAGCTCCAGTGTGTATGTTCGCTTAGTTTAGTTGAACTGACACAGCCTACGACATAAGCACTGAAGTGTTACAGCATTCTTATTGTAGCTCATGTACAATGAAGGAAACAGTAACAGTAAAGATATATTAAAACCCCTCATGACTGAGCACAAACCAGAACAGAGCCAACAGATGCTGAACAGATTAGTCGAGAGCACAGGGATGTAAAAACGCTGCAGCTGAGCCCGTGCCTGCTGTTGAGACCTGTGGAGACCAGGAAGAGGTTAATTTGTTCCAAAGCAGTATTGATTCTCTTTGAGGGGGTCAGGTTTTCCTTCTTTTCTGTAAATATCATAGCATGATGTCATCCTAGAAAACCTAAAACCAGATGAAGGTAGAAAAACTGATGCTTGTCTATGAAATTGGTCTTTAATTAAAGAAGCTGTAGTCTAATCATGATCATGTTCACCTGTGTCTTTTGTACCATCATGCTTTTGTGCCTTTATTTTTAATTGTAATTCTTTCAACTTCCGGTAAGGTTATTCCTGAATGTGACTAGCTTTACATAGGTTGGTGCCTGGCCAGTGGTCCTGATTGAATGTGAATATTTTTCCTGTCTGACTCATGGAAGCCAGTGCTGGACTCCACACAGTCTAAAGGAATTTTATAGGAAATGATAATACTGTAGGCTTTTATTCTGGATATTTCTTGAAGTATTAAATCTGAAACACTCCTTAACAAGCAAGGATGGGGAAAAGATGCAGAGGTGTAACGAGGAGGAGGATCAGGGGTCATTGAAAGGTTACTCTCAGGTAGGTGTGGGCTGCAGTCAGAAACAGGTAGGTGCAATCAGGAAAACAGTAACAGGCAGAGTAACACGAGCAGCATGAACGGTTCCAACGTTACGACACCTTAGAAGATTTGATGAGTGCCATAATGTTGTGTGAAGATTCATGTTGTCATTAAAGCTGCAGCTATTTGTCCTGTTAATTGAACAGCTGTCCCCGTATGGAGGTCCAGGAATGCAAACATAAAAATAAATTATTCATTAAAATATAATTGTGATTTGTCCTTTGTTTACACAAATCATCTTACTGCTGTAAAATGCCTCATTGCTCTGTCAGTTTATTTATTTCCAAGTATAAATCTGGTATGATTAAATAAAAAAGTAAGATTTACTTAACAGTCCTTACTTTATTAATTGAATTGATCGACAGTGCACTAACTTCAAAGAAGAAGACTTCAAAACAAACCAGACGTTTTAATTTAGATTGGAAGATTTTTGCTCATATATGATGAAAATGAAAGTTTAAAAAAGTTAAGTTGTTGCTAAGCAGTTTGTGTTTTCATTTGAATAAAGGTGTCACTCTTGACCGAAATGCACCAATCAGAGGACATGATTCGCCTGACTGGGTTTCTCGCCAAAGTTCACGTCAGCCAAGTGTAAGAAATCATTTTTGTTTGACCTTCATTAAATATGACAAATGCACAAGTTTCAATGTCAAGTTCATAACTAATAACACTGAATGAGGCTGCATTTTATATACATGTTTCAGTGTTAGGGCCCTGCTCATGTGCATGCTGCCTCACTGGCACAGTGTTCTCCATTTAGAATACTCAACACAGCCAGTGTTAATGATACACCAGGGCTTTTCCTGCTAAGGCCAGGAAAAATATCCATTAAGCAGCTTTACTTTGGTAGTTAGTGTAGAAGAAATGTTGCATTGTACTAACAGTGAATTACACAAAGTATGTGTTGTTGAACATCAATCTAACTGATTAATCTGAAGCTGCAGCTAATTTCAAATAAAAAAAACTCACAGTCAACTTTTAATGATTAATGATTTAATCTCATTTCCAAAACAATTTCCTCGTGTGGTACCACAGTTTCAAATGAAATATTAGGCCGATGACACCACTGAAGCCTGAAAGTCAAGTGAGGCCTGTGTCACAAAGCCAACAGGCTGATAAAACCAAGAGACTCATGAGGGAAACGATACTGGAGACTCTGTTTGTTATTTATTCTCTGATTACAATCCCATGACTTTCAGCTCTTCACACTGGCTGTATGCCTCAGTATCACAGGATGCTCAGCCAACAGAAAAGGGAAAATAAGGTTACATACAGGGATGTCAAGGTTAAAAGGAAATCACTCAGTCAAATAGATACTGAGCTTTTTATTTTTTCTGTCTTTGTGCTGTAAAATAAAAAGACAAAATGAAAACGACAATTCAGCTTCTATCTTATCACATTTGAAAATGTTAATGTCATTGTTTTCTCATACATGATGTACATAAGAATGAAAAATAGAGAATTTGACAGAATTATTTCATTTTGTACTTGCAGTCTTTGACTTTCATACAGACAGAAATGAACTGTCATTTCACACAGATGACAGTTCACTCCTTACTCCCCTGATATTAGACCTGTTCATTGCTTACAACTGGCATCAGTGTTCAACTTGCATTTATTTACATGCTACATATTTTCTCTTTATTTTAAAAATAAAGATGCCATAAGTCATTTTCTCATCTGTTCTTATTCTGACAGAGGAACTGTGTTTATTTCATATTTCATTTATCCCCTATGAATTTCCTTTTTTATGGAACTCCGTATTAGCAACAAGACACACAGTGATACATCACTGCACAGACAGATTTAACTCAGGCTCAGCGCTTCATAATTAGCAGCATAACCGCACTGATCAGCAGTAATCTGATTCTAGTTAAATCTTAATGGTGGCGGAGGGGAAGGTGGTGGCAGTGTGTCGCCATCAGTGATGTTGACCAGGGGGGAGTTTCCTCCTCGTGGATTTCTGGATTAACATAGGGCAGTAAAAGGATGCAGGAAAACATGAATGGATTAGAGCCACAAGGCTAAGTGTGACAGGAATAGTGAATAAAGCAATGGAGGAGAGCGAGTGAAGCAGTGTTCCCGAGTGAACCCTTTGGAAAAGAATATTTGAAATCAAAATATCTGGAAATTGATCTGACCTGTGAGGAGTCTGAGGCAGGAGGCTTGACTCCAACCTGTCAGTTTCCATAGTTTCCATGTCTTTCTTTTTGCACTTACAGCAGCTTTGATTGAGGTACATGAGCAGGGAGACTGCCGCCTCATTTGACAATTATTATGCAAACTGTGCTCAAGTCATCTTTTACATTTAGCAGATTTCTATTCCTGGTTCAGCCTTATATCTAGAGAAAGTACATTTTGGTCGTGTTCACCTTAGAAACTAGTGTTTAACATGGTGGTGCATTTAAAGCCTGTCTGAGCGTCTGACTGCTCAGGTACGTGGTGTGAAAACCTAGAATTTTCTTTTTCAGACTTGTTTGTATGGAGAGGCCTGATCAACCCGGATCAGGCTTAAACAGGGTCAGACCTTGGTCAAAACAACATCTACAAAAGACGTGTTGCTAATGTAGCACCATAATCACCATTCAAAAAAGGGTGTGACTAATGAGGCATCTTTGCATAAAGCAGGACCTTATGCTGACAAGGCCATCATGGCCGCCACAGCCTTTGACTAAGAATCGCAAAAAGCTTCTGGATTCTGTCACATAGCTCTGGGTCTTTTTTTTTTTTTTTTTTTTTTGCCGCGACCTGGAGATGTATATGAGAATCCATTAATCTGACGTCTGGTTCTGCATTCTCAGATGAAATTGGATCTCAGTTTAGATGCCGAATGCTCTCAGTGCAGGGCATTATTGGTTTTCTGCCTCTGCTTCACTCAATGTCATGTTGCAGGTGGTCTTTATGAAAAATGCAATTCAATATCAGAGTGGCCTCTGAGTTTGAGCCACTGCAGCCATTCAGCATTTTCACATTTTAAAGGTTAAAAAAGGACGTCATGTGAAATATTGCTATGTAACCAATATTTTAAATTTACAGCCTGGATGATAACTAATATATAGCTTTATGTGTATTATAATTAATATATTTTAATATAGAATAATTAATTAGGTTCCGAGTTGGGTTTTGAATGCAGGACCTTTACTTGGTTTCTCTGTGGATTTGTCACTACAAGCGTTACCTTTCACATTCGATCTAGTGTTGATATGAAGTTCTTGATCAGAGCGGCTTTAGAATTGTGATATATTTCATGTGGGCTCATTTTAACAAAGTTCAGCAATTATGGACACACTGAAAAACAGGAATTAGATGTAGAAAAAGATCATGGTTATTGTTCCATACGTGATGTAACTTAAGTGTGTTACATAACTTTACACAGCACTTAGAATATGATGAGAAAAGAGGGCGAACATGTGCAGATATTGTGCAGGTTCTCTTCTGCATTACTGATTACCCTAACAACCACTACAGATGAATGTGTTGATTCAGTTATTTGTGCATGCATGACAATGGATGGCGTTTAAGGGGGTGGGAGGCCCACTGAGGCTGCGTATGTACAGAGCCCAGATCTATGTGCTAATCCACTTGTTGCATAGTTTCATGGCGTTGCCAAACAGGTCCAATTAATTCTGGCTGCCTTCAATGTCTGAAGTGTTACTCTGTACCAAAACAGATGCAGATGAGAATCATTGCATGTGTGTATGCTTGTCTTTTTCAGCTCCTCGCATTTCTAAGAACTATGTTTTAATAACAATCTGCAACTCCACATTTCCCCACACACACCACAACTTTCTGTCACACAGACAATAAGAAAATAGGAGGAAAGGAAAGCAGAGAAACAACATCATGAAGTTACTGATGGAAGCTTCACAGACATGCATCATGTCAGCTACACTCAAGACAGAAACCTTAGTGGAGACAGATGACATTCATAGATCAGGCCTCAATATCCTCTCACACACAGCTACAGACATGCCTGTCCATATATAAAAAACACCCACAAAGCTGTAAATTCATCAGTTCTCCCAGTGCCCAATCCTCTCTGATGCTGTCACTCGCCCACACCTATAGCACGCTAATTCACCACCAACCCCATCGCACGCACGCACTGAATTAAATGTGTCTCACAAGAGAAGACAGGTAATTACACGACACAGAGCCAATTCGTCTCTGAGCCCTTGACGGTTGTTTTTGATTTGGTGACAGGAGAGCCATCAGTGTGTGAGGCTGGGTCAAGAGGGATTATCTCCCACGTCACCCAGCACAAAGCTTGATATTTATCTTAACCCCGCTGAATGGAGGGGAACTCATTCTGATGTACGCTAACATCCCCCTTCCCCAGTCGTGTTTGTGCTTGTGATTTTGTTTTCTTCCTGTCCATGTGTCATTTTCTGGACCATCTACTTCCTAAACACTGTAACAAGGGTCACACATGGCAGCAATGTGTGATTGTTTCCTTGTGAATGGTGTATGTCAGGCTTGTATCTTAAAAAGATGTCAAGGGCAACAATTTGTTACACAAAAGGCTTTATACTACTTTTTTCACTGTGCACTATTTCTCGACCCGTAAGCAGAGCCTGATGTGTAAAATCAGGGCAGTCTGTGCAGTTATTTTTTTTTATCAACCTGCCTTTTTCAAGTGGAGAAAAAAAATGCATAAAAGTGTGTGTGTGTGTGTGTGTGTGTGTGTGTGTGTGTGTGTGTGTACTGTATTTGTGTGAGACTTTTGCTCTTTTAAAGCCTTTGTTGATCTCCATCATTCTACAAAGTCTATTTTATCACCAGCTAAACACACAAGATTAGCTTTGTACTAATGCTGACCTGTTTCAATCAGACCGGCACTGACTGTGACAGAGGAGCGGCAGCTGTCCAGTTAGACAGAAATCAGGTTCATCGTACTTTAAGTATTAAAAAGAATCCAGAGCAAGAATTTCTTTTCAAGTAGATGTGTTGGGAATTAAAGTCATGACAAGGTAACCATGGATGGTGTGAAAGAAGAAGAAATATCTGATCAACTGTTCTGAACATGAATGTTGTCGGGGAACATATCTTCACTGGCATTTGTTTAGCATCGATCTTTTTATCCTGTTTCAGCTGTTCTCTTTATTTGTCTTCAGTCGTGACTTTTTTTTCCTGTTTTTTCTCCATGAACCGATCCACTTGAACTGTAGCTGCAACTGCTGCTGCTGCAGGGAGACATGGCTAGTATGAGCAGCTGTAAAATGCCAGCTAAAAGATCATTTTAAGCATCTTATTTTACACAAAATCAGCACAAAACTTTCATTGGAGTTTGTATTTTAATCAAAGACACTCAGAGATATTAAGGTCAAGGAACTGACCATTCATAGCAAAAGGTTATCTAGTTGGATTTGACCAAAAGCTCTCAGCACTTTAAAGGAGCTCTAATCCGAGCAGCTATGAAGAAGACGAACTGATCCTCTTCATGCTCGTGGCTCTGTGAGGCTGTTCTTCAGTCCAGCAGTGCTCTGAACTGAATGCTAAAGTCAGCATGTTGATGTTAACAGGTACAACATTTTCTCATGTTTACCATCTTAGTTTCACTTGCCAGTATGCTAACATTAGCAAATTAGCTCTAAACACAAAGTACAGCTCAGGCTGACAGTGTCTGGTCATAACTTTTTTCAGTACAATTTTTACCCGTTGATGACATTAGATGAAAGGTTGGGGGATTATAATACCATACAGTTCATACAGTTCTTAGGTGATCACAAATGTGTGATCCAAATTTTATGACAATCCATGCAATAGCTATTTCAATCAATAGTTGTTGGGATATTTTAGTCTGGTCCAAAGCAAACCAACAGACTGCCACTGCCACCCCTACAGCTACACATGGCTGAAAATACCATGAAGAGGAGGTTGGGCAACAACAACAAACAATGTTGGAAACAATGAATCAGCTGTATAATTAGGCAACAAGTTATAACATCTGCACTGTACACCTGCATGAACATGATGTGAGCAGCCACACAGCCGTGAACAAGCCAGTGATTGAGAAGCATACTGGAAACAGCTGTTGCCAGTCAGCCAATACAAGCCTGAACCAACACTCAGCTTCATTTCTGCTGCACATATTTGGTCAAAGTTTGCTCAGTTTTGTTTGAGAAAGTTTGTGTTATTTTATGCTGCAGGTAGGAGGTATAGTTGTCTTGAGAATTAACTTCAAAGACACCTTACACTAGATTTTTTATATCCACTCACAACACACAACATGTTTTAACATCATGGATGGAAAAATGTTCCACTGGTAAGGTGAATCAGTGTTGTGGACACTGACACATTATAAAAGGGATTTTTCTCTCTCTCTCTCTTTCTTAAAAGAGAATTATCAGCAGAGAATATAAATGGAAAAGCTAATTCTGAACTGAAGTATTTTGCTATGCGTTGAGAACCTGTCCCATTTCTTTGCTGTTGCATGATTTGCTTTGGTATTTTCTTATCCCACAGGGGAAGATTTCTGTCATCTACTTGCTTACAAGGAAAAACAGCAATACTGTAAATTGCACACAAATGTCAAGTCAGAAAACAGTGTCAGGACATCATGTGTCCCTCAGCTGTGCACACATTGCACTCCTGACGACTGCAAATAAGCAGAATCCATCCATGCAAAAGGCTCACAAATTCCCACATACATATGATGGTAGAGGTGAATGGTCACAGTCATTAATGCTTTGCATGTGATGGATAGTAATAATAAAGGAATGGACAGCAATGTTCATCTAGGCAGAAGAACAGTCATGCATTCATCACTACAGCTGAAAATTAACACTGAACTCTGGACATCCTGCTACATGGTGCAGACTGGGAGGCCATAATTCTGCAGAGATGTTAGGCCTGTGGACTGTGAAAGACAGGTGGAGCAAACATTTAATATGTCCTTGTTCTGATGAGGGTAAATCCCCTTGAGCTTAAATCAGAGGTCTCAGCAACATCCTCAAGGCACAAAGCCTTTCTAAACCATCAACAAAAAATGAGGGTCATGAAACTCTTGATGGCAGGCATGTCGGCAGAAAACAATACAACCCAGCCAACAGTCAGCAGCAGTCATACAGTCCAAACAATCTAAAATGACAACAAAGCTCAATCAAAAAATGAATACTGTTGATTTGAGGTGTATATTATTAATATACAACTACTACAACTACACAGATGTCATTTCTCCAGTAAGATGATTTACCAAGTGCCTTGAGTGCACAAACAAAATGTTTTTTAGTGTACAGAAAAGAGGTTTCCAAGGTCTTTAAAAGTCCAGTGTGTAGGGTTTAGTGACATCTAGTGGTGAGGTTGCAGATTTCAACCAAGTAGATGTTTTTGTTTGTTTGTTTTTGTAGGTTTTTGGTTAGATGCCTTAAATAAGGTCTGTGAATAACATGATCTTTCATGTTTAGTTCCACGACATAACGCCAGTAAATACCCCACTCATGCATTCAAAGCTTTTATGTTATTTACTTCTTCATTTCATAAATCATAAAAGTGGTGTTCATTTGTGGAGATTATCTTGCTAAACAAAACTTGGAGGCATCCTAAATTTGTGTTTGCCACAGAACTTATTTTCCACAATAATCCAAAATCCAGTGGAAACATCCCATTGGCTTTTTGTCACAGGAACCAGGGTGACACCAACGTCTGCAATGACCTACAAAACTATGTCATCAATGCAGCCATTTATGCCCCTCGCCTCACCATCCTCTACAGTGAACACTAAAAACGTGAAAGGCTCTCTTTAGAGCCAGTGTTTGCTTTGTCTGCTCTAGAAACACGGCAGAGCAACATGTTGGACTCCGTGGAAGAGAACCCACCCGCTCGCTCTATAGATATAAAGAGCTCATTCAAAGGTAACAAAGACAGGATTCTTATTTTCAGGTGATGATACATGAATAAATTTATGAATATTCATTTCAATGAATGACTCCATGACACATACTTAAATCCTGATTTCTGCTCTGTGTCTGTGGAGGTGTCACCATGTCGTTCTTTGTTCTTTTTTTTTCTTCCCCTCATATCGCACCCAAGCAGCATAACGATTGAGTCTACAGTTGCTGCAGCACCTGTGCCAATCAATCCATTCGCTGACCTGGTCTATCCATTGACGTGGGGGCATCCTGGGTCAGAGAGATGTTGATTGGCTTGGACTGATCTATCCATCGCCCTACGCAATCGTGCACTCAGCACACAGGGCGGGCTGGTGCTGGACATACTCATTACCAAAGCAGACGGTCAAAGAGAACAAAACTCATATTTTCACATTAGTATTTTAATTCAAAATTCATTAGTTAGTGATCTACAAAATACCAAATTCACACACCCAGAACTGTGAGTCCCTCCAGTTTCATTTCTGTGCTACTTACTATGGCTGATCTACCGTATCTCACATTATTGAGGAACACTTGAACATAAGAACATGCAGTCGTACACAGTCATTGTCTGAGGTTGCTCTGAGTTTGTGGCTCTCTCTTTCTATAGATGGACCCTCTGATGAGGCGTAGGGCTTAACAGGATGCTAAAGAGAGGCTCATTCAGGCTCACACACTACTATACTGCCCCCTGGAGGACACATGCTGTAAGGCAACATGACTTGACAAGCTCTCTGTCAATAGAGCAGGCACAGGACAGAATAATGTATTCACTTAAACATCACACTTATCATTAGACTGACAAGAGTCACAAAACATTACAAATTCCCCTCAACTGGAACTATTAACATTGTTAATTCTGACCATCTGAAAACAAAAATGTTTTAGAACATGTTTTTGTATGCAGCATGAAGTTTCTACGCAGCAGGTTAGTCAGTCTGTCAGTAAAGTGCCTTAAGAAACAGAGTAGCATCCTGAGTCATAAAGTCTGACACGCACTCAGCTCAATGAGACAGTAACAACAGTAAGAAACTACAGAGTTTCACTGGGACTGTAAAACTAAAAGAGCCACTGCTAAAATGTACCTTCGACATTTGACAATGTCAGCTCTCTGTGCTTCACAGTTTCCCCACAAACTCCCTCCCTGCGCTAAAAGCACAAGACAAAAAAAGCTTGGTCCTGTTCTCCGAACGCCTCGAGAGTGAAATGATGGCAGAGGATTGGAATGAAGTAAAGGAGAATCAGGTAAAAGTTAAAGACAACTTGCTAGAAATTCTTTCCAATTCTAAAACATCAATTCAGCGAAGAAAGGGCAAAAACAAATGAGCATCACAAGAGGGGGTGCATCACATTTGGTCCCCACTGATGGGAATGATTACTGTTTAATTGCATAAGTATATGAGAGCAGCCGCGCTTGCCATTGTGTTTTTAATGCCGTTATCTCGAGATCACAAGTTAACTATTGTGTTTTAGTACACATGACATCCTGTTCAGTTAGCTACACCATAAATTTGTTGCTAAAGTCGGGTAGTCAGCGTCCACAGGTGTCTGTCGGCTCTGTGGAGATGCTGTGGAAGTCACCATGTATAGTGGGACAGGGCTAGTCTCACTGCCAGCCATATGGCCTTAATAATGAGTTACTAGTCTCAGCCATTATAATAGGCTTTATCTGAGCAGCTGCTGGCTTACAAAGACAGGAAATTTATCTTATTATCTGGAGAGATCTGCCTTTTGTTTTCTGGAGATAACAAGATAAATGAAGGTGTTACCATGAGAAAATCAGCTCCGTTATCTCACGACAATTAACTCGTGATCTTGAGATAATGGCAATAAAAATAGTAACTGTCAGCACAGCCCTCCTTGTCTTCTGTACGTTAACAGTTTGTTCAGTCATGTTTATGTAATATCTTTTGGGAAAAAATGGCACTGATGAAAAAGCTACTGTGTAGACTGTGTTCGTTAATGTTTTCTACTTTTGCTAAATCATAAAGTCTGTCCTGGCTAACAGGACACAAGTGTTGCGGAGGACTAATAAGGAAACACATTCCCGGCACAAACTTTATACACCACAATCAACAGTAGTTATACATTAGTGGGGTCTCCAAAGGCGCTACACAGCACTGCTTAATCAGTCTTAAGTACTGCTGAGATTAAAACAGAAATCACAAAATCTGATCTGGAATTAGTTGCAGTCACCATTTAATCTGTCGTCGACATGACAGATTCATTGTTCCTCAACTCAAAATTAACACTTAATCTCAATACGTGTCATCCTGTCACGTAACTCACCCACGGTCTACCTGAATGGACAACCACATTAAACATCTGCCAGAGCAAACTGTGACCTCCTCTCTAAACCTGGTGGGTCATTCTAATGAGCCCACCACAGCACCTTTATTTTCACCGTCCCTTCCAGAAGTTGCTGCTCATAATTATCAGAATCATTTCGCTTCTAGTCGTGAGATAGAGGTAGAGCAAAAGGGGAAGGATAACATGTACAAGCCCATGATAAATGCACAAGTCCCTTTCTTCCCTTATTGTCTAGAAAATGCCGAGAGCAGAGCGATGGCGGGGTGTTGTGTTGGTGGGTGGCTGAAGAGTGGCCGGTCACAGAGCGTGTTCAGGAGATGATGAGAATGCCGAAGTATTTCTTGAGCTGCTCGAGGAAGATGAAGGTGAGCACTGTGTGAGGGATCAAGCGGATCCCTGCGGGGACGAGACCCTGCAATAAAAGATTTGGCATTAGATTAGCATGTGGAGGTTTCTCCCTTTACATCTTTCACTGCAACGCTTCTAAGCCTAATAAGTGTAAACCATAAAACTGCCACAGTAAATGTAGGTCATCGATTGTATTTGACAAAGCACCTGCATGTCTTTAACATCAAGTACAACTTTTGGTGGCACAAGTCGTGTGATTTTTTAAGTTTTTAAGCCGTGCTACAGCTAACCAGCTGCTATAGAGCCTGCAAACTGACAGCCTTGAAAGTTTCTTTCAGTGGATATTTCTTTGGTAGCCTCTTATTAAATGCAGTACAAAAGTTTTCACCTTGTAAAATGCCAGCGGACCCAGCTTGGCGGTTTCTCTCAAGCAATGTGACACCCCCTGAGAAGACACACGGGGTGAGAGTGAACACTGGAAACAAAGACGACGGATAAACAGGAACAGAGGACTTAAAGGCTCAGAGGAAACAATGAAGAGGGATCCACTCACTGTGTACTCTCCCTTTGAGTTCATCAGCCTCGTCTTTAGTACATCCAGAGGTTGACACAAGAATGTGGCACAGCCTCCCTGCAGAGGAACAGTTCATCACTTCACAAAGGAGCCCTGTAAACTTCACACCCACTCAATCAGGCTTCCAGGGCACACAAATAAAACCTGATACTTACAGCAATGAAGCTGGACAGAAAGTGTGTGAGTATGTTATCTCCCATCATGCCTGTTCCCAAGACCAGCTGCTTGGCCTGGTCATAACACGCCAACTACAGATGGGAAAAATGAGTGGAGATGGAGAAGATTAGTGACATCTGAGAGGCAACAAAACGAAGAACCTGTGTTCTTTTCACTAATGAAGCTGGTCGATCTGGTTTCTATCCAGCAAAATGTGGCCTCAATCTGAAGTTTATTAAAAAGTTTACTGTATGAAAGAATGAGTGCAGTTGAGAGTTACAAGCTGGAGTGAGATTTGTCACGTACAACTGGTGTTTATTTGTTTGGCAGAAGGCCATACGACTGGTCACAAACAGAGCACAAACATCAACTTTCAAAGCGTCAGATTTTTTACTGTCAGTATTTGTCTCCCCCTGGAGGTCATTACAGAAAACACACTGTCGCAGGCAGAAGTGCTTGACTGATATTGACACATTTTCTTGTTTTATAAACATTGTATGCTGCGGCTGCATGTTGATGTTATGAAGCTAAAACACATAACTTTCTAACATGTGGACCAATCAGGGGACGTTTGACTGCAATTGTTTTCTCGTACTTAAACTGTAGTGTGTAAGTTTGTCACCATAAAATCTGAGTAGAATACTCACTATATGTTAAGACTGACTGGATGTGAACAGTTATGTCAGTACTATAGTCTGAAGTCGGCTTCCTGTGGATATGCTCGCCAACATAGACTTTAGAAAAGGGAAGTGAGGCTGTGGTTGTATGGCTATTAATGCATTATGCTTTGTGGTCATCTAGGATATTGATTTAGCACTGATAAATAAATGCACATAATTTAATTTAACTCAATCAAATTCAAGGACTTATTAAAAGACTTACAGATGGATTCTGAATTAGAAATAACTAATAATGTATTAATGTATTTAAGAGGAAAAATTGATCTGAATTGTGAACGTGTTAGCTTAGGTGGAATAAAGTACAACACAGAAATAAAGAAACGGACATTGCTCTTCAGTGATCTGAGAATCCCTCAGGTCTGTTTGACACGTGCAGGCATTTGAAAGCACGTTTTCAGTAACAAATGTTGTACCTGTGATGGCAAAAACAAAGCTTCCTGATGATAAATATCAGCCTATCACGTCACAGTGTGACTTACCTGTCCGACAGTGACCATCGCTCCCCTGCTGGAGGCCATAGTGGCTCCTGAGAACAGTCTCCTCACACCCTCTGTGGGACAGGACACAGGTAAGAGGTCAGACATGAAGCCACCCTGCATGTTATATGAAGTTAAAAACATTACACTGCTTGGATTTACCTTCTCTGAACACTCTGAAGAGCCCATCGATGGCATGTTTGTAGCTGAAAAACAAAATAAGAACATTCAGGGTTAAATTACGATGAGAGATTTCGAACATCTAGTGGATAATTTTAAGTTACAACACTCACTTTCTCCTCAGTTCCGGTGGTAGTTTCATGTCGTTCTGCATCCTAGAAGTAACAACAGTTCAGATCCTTTAAATCCACTATTTGCTATGTTCACACCTGAAAAAAACCTTGCCACAGCCTATTCAGAATAACTGGAGCTGTGGATACGTTCATGAGAATTTGAGTGTTGTCAGTGCACATTACCTGACATTCACCAAGTCTGCCGGCGTGCCAACAAACCCACCAGTGAAACCTGATGGCAGAGAAATCTTGTTGGGACATAATCCAGTATAGGTGAGACAGCAAGTGTGTGTGAGAAAGAGAGGGGGAGGCACAGAATGTCACAAGGGTGTGTGTGTGTGTGTGTGTGTGTGTGTGTGTGTGTGTGTGTGTGTGTG
>JBBMOE010000076.1:1312568-1398343 GCA_037975065.1 Chaetodon trifasciatus
GAGAGGAGAGGAGAGGAGAGGAGAGGAGAGGAGAGGAGAGGAGAGGAGAGGAGAGGAGTCATAAACAGAATGAGTCAAGCAGAGGGCCAGGAGGTGCCTCTGGCAACACAACCACTCATCTAAAAAAGGTTTTGATGATTTAAAGTCTGTGGGCAGAGAGTAAACAGGATGCAGTGTTTACAGGATAAAATGGATCCTGCTTTTCATCATCATCCACTGTTTCAAACTTTTCTTTTCATCCTCTAATCTTATCATGTACAGATCTGCTGCAGTCTGCCATCCTCCTCTGCTTTATAAAACTATTCATAGCAGACACAAACGTGAAGTCAGTATTACCACATGACATGTTTGAAGAACACACCTGCTCTGTTACAGAAAATGAACCCCAAGAGCCTGTTTTAATGTGGTCTGTCATGGCCTCTCCTCCTCTAACCAGAACAAAGCTTAAGCTGGTGCCATCAATGCATTATGTTTAACTCTGACTGCATTTCAGTGAGGGCAATAACTGAGACGCAAAGAAAAGTGGAGACTTTTTTTTCCCGTCACTTCAAAACTTCTCTTTTTCAAAAAAAAAAACTTTTATTACTGCTGCTTTTATTACTGCTGGCACACTGTTTTATTACCAACATATCTTATCTTTTTAGATTTCTTGTACATTATACAAATGATACTAAACCATAAATGATGTCTACAGTACCTAGTTAAGGATCTAGAGGCAGGCTGCTGGCTGCAGAGAGCTTGGATTAATGTAATGTTGCTAAGAACAGCAATAAACCGTTTGATGTCATGCTGATGAAACCATCCTGTCTACACGGAGTCTGATATTGAATCCAAGACTATTGTAAACTTTATGGTTATTGGCTCCATTCTTTATCATGTATGTTCTCAGCCAGTCTTTAGCTCTGCGCCAGTATTATCATCTGTTTCAGTAGAGTTTTATCTGTCATCTCAGTTTTATTGCTACTGTTTTGGCCACCTTACAGCAGACGTTTCCTCCCTCAGTGGTTTATCTGGTTAAAAAAAAAAATACATGACAAGCTAATGAACACAACAACACACACAAGCTCAAGAACAGACTTAGGCATGCACATACTTGTCGGCAAAGAGAGGCAGAGAGGCCATTGTAGAGAGCCAGCACCCCATCGTTCTTCACCACATGAATGGCCATCCCAACCATCCTCTTCTTCACCTCCTGCTGTGTCTGCAAGTGCACCTGGAAAGACAGTCATGTGTTAGCCTCGGCGTCAGGACAGAACACAGACACAACTATCAACACACACAGACAGTGCATGATCCTGTTGGAGCTGACGCAGCAACGTCTTCTTTTGGTTTCCTGTTGCTGGATAACTTAGACACCATCTCACATGCAACTAAATGTGTCATCTCTTAAAGAGATACATCAGCAGTTAAGCATTACACTTCAAGAAAATTGACAAGCTTGTGAAAGATGAATGAAAAAAAGAGTGGCTCAAATCTAATCAGCAGCAGCACCCTGACTTTTAGTATTCAGTTAAAGTTAAACTACAAAAACATCCTACACCTCACACACACTTGTCTGACACTCCAGTGTCAAACACATTAAAACGTCGACCTGATGATGGCGGTAGTTGAAAAGTCGACCCAAGTCTGAGTAAAGTGGATGAGCTGCAGGGACAAATGCGCTTCAATAAAGTTAATGCTCTTCGGTGGTGTTTGGAGGCCCAACAAGCGGCTTTCACATGACCACATTCGGACAGAGACAGTGTTATGCAGGCAAGCTGTGCGGCGAGCGAGCTGATAGCTAAAAGCTGAAACTTCATTCAGTGGCAAAGTCTCGAACACAGCAGACACTGGAGGAAGTCAAACTGAAAAGCTGTGGAAATCCCAACCGGTAAGTGTTTTGTTTGTTCTATAAGAACAAACGCCTGTACTGGGTGTAAAACCCCTTCAGGTATTTGTAGACAGGTTTCAGGAAATTAAAACTAAACAAAAGGAGATGAACATATATGTTATGTGGAACCAGCTGATGCACCTGACAACACATAACCAGGGTGGGGAAACTAACTTTTTAGAATGGAATTATCTACCAGCTACTGACAGATAGCTGCTCAAATATACCAGCAAAACAATAGCAAATCATGACGTTGTCTCTGAAATCTATCAACCACTTCAATATTTTAGCAGCATTTGGCTGGTGCTCACTTCCCACACTGTCTATAACACGAAACCACTGAGCTGCAAAGCAACCAAGGGCTCCAAATAATACCACAACCTCACTTTGCTTGAGCTCTGGAAACTGTACAAATGTCCTGAGGATTTTCCCGTTCTGAGAAGACATTAAGGTTACATCTGTCTGGGACAACCTGCAACTGTGAGCAGTCCTTTCCACAACTGACTTATTTCTGCTCAAGACTGAAGGGAAAACCTGAAAAATAAGCTACGAGTAGTATCATTATCACTATCATCTCACATGACATGCCCGCAGTTCGAGCCAGTCCTCGAAGTGGCCCTCGACGGATGTTACAGAATTGAAACGGCCCTTTAAGAAAAAGGCCTGATGGAGCTAGAGGTAAAGTCAGGGGATCACCAGAGTCATTAGGATTCTTCCTCCGGAGAACATGAATGTGTGTACAAACTTTCATGTCAATGCATCCAACAGTTGTGACATTTCACATTGCCTCTGACCATCCAACCAGACGAGGTCAAACTGTCCATTTCCATATGACAAAAGCCTCGACACCATGTGACAGCTACAGCAGCTTAGAGAAAAGACATATGGGGCAGAGAATTGATGAATTCATGGTTTATCGGACCACAAATGAGAGAAAACTTAGGTTGGAAAAACGAGTGTTTGTGGTAACTTATAACTTATTTGCTTCCGTATACAACCAGATGGGTTGATAAGCTAAAAGATTTTCCTTTTGGGTGAGGTCAGACAAACGCTGTACAGCAACTCTGCTGTATCAGTACGAGTCAACAACAGAGCAGCTTATCTGATGGTGTAATGGATATCTGGTTAACACAAAGGAGGAAATCGACACAACATGACGAGGCAATCTTTGCCATGTGATGAGTGTGTTGGGTCGTGTTTGTTTGTGTTTGCCCTGCCTCCCTGTTGACAACCACGTTCACATTTTCTCTCCTAGGGTCGGTCCTGCTGTTTACAGAATGTGATAAGAGTCGAGCATTTTGAAGCCATTCTCCTTTTCGTTGCTGCAAAGTCACCATCAACAAAGCAAACTTTGAGTTCTGTTGTGTTTTATTTGCCTTGAGGGTAAAAAACGTTTTAAGAAGTCTTCATGAATATGTATTGCTAATCACAGAGATTAACTGTGCGCTCATTTTCTTTAAATCTCAAGAGTCATCACAGCTCAAAACATGTTAAACAGGATGAGCTGCAGGGACAAATATGCTTCAGTAAAGTTAACACTCTTTGGTTGAGTTTGGAGGCCCAACAAGCAGCTTTCACAAGACCACACTCAGACTCTCTGTCCATGTTATGCACAAGTTGTGTGGCGAGCGAGCTAATAGCTAAAAAGCTGAACCTTCATTCAGAGGGAGAATTTGTGAAGGAGTGCCTTGTTGCTGCTGAGGAGCTGTGAACACTGGAGGAAGTCAAATTGAAAAGCTGTGGAAATTCCAACTAGGAAGTTCTATAAGAACAAACGCCTGTTATGACAACTGAATGCGTTGGCTGTAAAACCCCTTCAGGTACTTGAAGAGAGGTTTAAGGAAATGTAAACAAAAGGAAGTGCACGTATATGTAATGTTTTAAGAACTCTTCATGAATATGTCTCGCTCATCAGCAGCAGCTCAGCTTGGAGGCAAACTGTGTGCTCACTGTCGTTAAGCAACTACAATAACGTCATTCAACTGATGCGTTTTGGATCATCCGAGGTTTTATTACGCAAGGGTGAAAAGCAAATGTAGGCTTTAGGCTGCACAGTGAGACATGACACATTTATTATTATTGTTTATCAGCAGAATCCTCTTGAGAGGATTGAATCTCTACTGCTGATAGCATTTTACAAATCGCTGTTGCCAAAATGAATAAAATCTGAATGAGCTGTAATAAAAATTAACAAAATTAGCAACTTCATTTTTGTTTCAAACAGATTAAAAGCCTGGTCTCATATAACAGCAGAGCACAGATCACTGCTTTGAACATCACAATTATTTTCAGTGCGATTTTTCCGATATTTGCCTCATGATATTTACTGTTAAAATGAAAAGTGTCCATACTGCACTGACATGAACAATGGCTCATTCAGGGTGCTAATACTGAACTATGTCATGTTGCCATTTATCCTCCCTTCATTTTGTATATGATTCAAGGCTTTGTTTCTCAAGCAGTGATGGGAGAAGTTGTGAAATACACCAAGCTTGTGACACAGAAATGGGTGCAATAGTAGTTGAAATTCACTCAACGGTACAAAACAAATAAACATGAACGATAGCCACGACAGTGCTGCCTCCAGGTTTCATTGCAAACTCATTAGCTGTCCTTGAAATTTCTGGAATCATCCATTACAATCACATCCAACACAAGCGACACTCCTCACCTGACTGCAGCTTCAGCAGATTGATTGGTGCAAGACCACATGACTGCAGAGCACAGTTTGTAAGTATCTGGTCAGTGACACATTCTTCTGCTCTGCTGGCTCTGTACTCCAGCACAACAGATCTTTGGAGAAACAATGACCATGAGGTTCAAGAACTGACTCCATACGAACACTTGCATGCATACTAAGTCAGAACTTGTAGTCTTGTCACTGTCCTTCTGTATTATTCAAAAGGAGCTAGAGGTCACCCTCTAGACACTCTCAAAGCAGAAATTAAACTTTTAACCCCATAGTTATTAATTAATTTCAAATCCAATCTGCTGGAGTACAGAGTACAACACAACAGAAAATGTGCTATGGTTCAAGTACTTATGGCCTGCATCACACCCACACCTCATGGTCACATATGAGTAATGTGGTCATTATCATAAAATAGCTCAATGTGCAAGAAGGTGAACTACAAAGTGAGCCACTGAGAAACAGAGTGCAATAAGGCCGTGCTCAATTAAATGAGGGAAATTAAAATAAAACTCTATGAATATGAGTGTGAAATGAAGGACTTGAAGATTTTTAAGAGGTTTTGAAAGTAACAAAACTATATACTTTGACAAACATAACCACTTTTATTGCACCTTAACCTTCACAACTCCTCCTGAGCAGCAAACATCAGAGAGCCTGGGGGGTATTGGGGAGAACTGAGGGGTGGGTGCAGAAGGATAGACTGCGTAGAGTGGAAGAGACAAGTGCCACCCGGTGTTGTGAAAACAAGCAGAAGTTAGTAATTGTAATTTGGCCTGCACATCTTGCAG
Organism: Chaetodon trifasciatus; assembly: GCA_037975065.1. Classification (NCBI taxonomy): domain Eukaryota; kingdom Metazoa; phylum Chordata; class Actinopteri; order Chaetodontiformes; family Chaetodontidae; genus Chaetodon; species Chaetodon trifasciatus. The sequence goes on from JBBMOE010000076.1 coordinate 1,317,919, forward strand.
CCTGGTCAGCAGTTGGAGCTAACAAACAGCTCATGGAGGCAAAGCCTTCAAGCTGAAATCCCACAGTTTGGGAACGAAAATCCCAAAGCCAAACACACATGAAGAACACACAAGAACCCAGCCTACTCAAATATTCATGAACCACATCCCAACATAAGGCAAGAAACTCTTTTGTCATCCTGAGCAGCACTGAGAAGCTCTTACACACCCAAGAAGAGAAACCATTCACCAGCACTAGAGCTGGAATCAGGATCCAGTGGATGTGAAAACAGGTTCACTCCACCGTCAGCTAAACTGCTGACTTTGGGGATGGATTTGTTTTTATTCTGCATTAGTCAAATTATGAGAATAAGCTTTGGCAACTTTAGAAGACAGATATCTGTTCTCAGTGAAGGACGCTTCCTGCTCAGACAGGTTGTTCATGGTGGTGATATCTCCAAAAAGGATTCTACTTTCTTTTTTCTTTTACAACTGAAAAGATATTATCAAAACCAGAACAGACCCCTATTGTGTCTGGGACTGGGAATCCAGCAGAGAAACTATTACATTTTGCAGATTATTGAAGACCCCCACACTCACTCTAGAGTCTTACATGAAAAACACCTCGCAGGTCTTAGTGGTTCTTCAAAGAATTCCCACCTGTTGACCCACATCATCTGGATATGGAGTCCTCATAAAGGCAAACACTGGAGGAGCTGCTCACCTTAAACCAGTAACAACACTTATAAAAAGGTTTCAGGTCATTGGGTCTTTTAGTTGTTAATCTGAAGGGTGAAAATGCTGTATGAACCAGAAAAATACTTCTATCATTTGCTGTAGAAAACACTGATAACAACACACTTTTGTTAATTGTGCTGTATATGTGATTATGTGTGATCATTTTCATATGCCAAAATATTGCATAGTAATACTGCAAGTAGAGTTGCAATACTTGGATAGACAAAGTAATGTGCACAGTACATGAAAAAGAAAGAACAGTAAGAACTGCATGCAGACTGAAGCAACTTCAGTCTTACCAGACTATAATTTCGTATGGCATCACCAGCTAACAAGCAATTCAGGCAGAAATGAAGGCCTGAGTTTTACTGCAATGTGGCGATTACTGGCGTTGTCTGCATAATTACACACTGCATGACTTCCTGAGCACCAGTTAGTGTAATCGGGATCATGTGCTGCTGTTTCCAGCGCAACCAAAAAAGAGAGGTACAAGAAAAGTGAGGAAGGACTTGGGCATTTGGTAGAGACGCACTGATCGGCTGCTGTGTGCAGCGCAGTGAGGCAAAGATTAACAAGAATGGACATGCATGAACACAGTGAGACAGACACACACACACGCACGCACGCACGCACGCACGCGCGAGAGACACAGACACACACACACACACACACACACACACACACACACACACACACACACACCTCTGCTGTCAGGCATGATGGGCTGCTTTCTAAGAGGAAAAGAACCTTGTCCCTCTGGTCAGTGAGCTCTTACAATGACCATGTCATATTTATCTCATGCACTCTAACTATTCCATGTCAAACTCAGGTCACATTGTGCCTTTCTGTAAACTTCAAAATGAATCCTACAATGACTTTCTTTCACAAATAACTGTAGTCTAACCAAGCCTCACGTGCCCCATCCTGCGCCCTACATCTGCACGTACAGAGACACATTCCTGTGATGCCATGGAAGACATGTGATACCTCCGAGTTTGACATGACCACGACAAGCTCGCTGCAGTTGTAGCACGCACACAAAGACACCTTACAGACATACAGTAATTCGATGACTGGCCAGGAGTTTAATGACAGCGTGTCTTGTATGACTCCTGTTGGAAACAGCTGTGGCCTGGTGTTCGGGCCTGCGCTCCTCAACACACCAGCGGAGGGTTACACACTGACTTCAGGCCGCCTCACCTTGATGAGATCCAGAGGATGCGTACAGCAGGCGGCTCCGCAGGACGCCAGCCCTCCGAAATACCACCGCGACATCCGTTTCTCGGTCATGGCTCCGTACTATGCGGCGGTCCGATGCAGCTACAGCGGTGACTTCCTTCCTTCCCTCCTCCCAGTCCGCCTTGACACGCTGTCCGCCTGCTCTGTCGGCTTCCAGGCCTGCAGGTTGCAGCTGGCAGTGGCTTGTGCTCTACAGGACACGAGTAACCTCGTTAATCTTCAAACATTTCGATAAGAGACTGCGCCACGAACTGGTGGAGGACTTTGGGCTCCAGCTGCATCGCGCACGCTCGCGCCGCATAGCCTGCGTGTATGCATGTAACAGCATATGTGTGTGTGCGCGCGCGCACTGTCTACTGTGTATCGTCCACGATGTGCAATAGGACGCAGCTGAGGACAGAGGAGAAGAGCGCAGCCAATTGCCACCGTGCAAGGCGGAACTGCCTACCCTCCCCAGGCTCCCAGATCCAAAGGTCCACAGCGAGGTATGAGAATGCTAAAACCCCGAACAGCTCACGCGCACACAGCCCACGTTCACCACTGCGAATTGTCATGTGGCTTCTTAAAGTGGTACGCACCCTTCCTGCAGCTGCACAGGCCACACAGTCCGCCTGTCTCTTTAAGAGGACAATAGTCGCCTTTCCCAACCGGGCAGAAACTTCAGTCTGTTAACCGGGGAAAAAAGTTTTGGCACGGTTGAGCGTACCTCAGTTTTGGGTGTCAATCCATATATTTTTTGATAGATGTTAGTTTAGGATCAGGAAACAGTCTCAGATACTATCAAGTTATCAAGATACATAGCCATCATATTTAACGCATTTTACTCTTTCAAAAATGGAACATGATGTCTGAAAGTACTTAAAGTTGCATGTTTTCAAGTGCACCATCTTTTTCACCTTATTCTGGTTTGTGAGCACGAATGGCTTGAATGGGCGCGTTGTTGCCCCCTGTGTTCAGCAATGTAACACTTATCACAGCAGTTGGGTCTCCATCAGCCACCTTCTTCCTGTTGTTTTTTTAACTGGAATTTTCTTAGGAGAGGCACAGGGTTTTATCTTTAGGGTTAAGATAATATTAGAGGGATGACAGGAAATAAGAGGTGAGAAATTGCTTGGTGATGGATATATATATTGTCTCAGTTTATCTAGAAAAGGAGGAGGACTGTCCACACAATAAATATACTTGCAATGTTTAACTTACAAAGCCTTAAACAGGAAAACAAACAGACTTGTTTGTTCTTTTCTAAGCAAGAGGAGCTTTAAGTACAGTCCAGAGAGCCACAGTTCTTGGCATGTAGTCCGTTATGACCTTAAAACAAGATTAAATCTGTTGCCTGAAGGCAAGACTACATGGAGACACTGTTACATATCTGTTATATCTGTTCCTTTACTTGGCTGACCCTGACCTTAATCACAATTACAAACAAGCAACATTGGTGGGTCATGTTGTTAAATTCTGAAAGATGCGTCCTATGAGGCAACTCACAGGTCTCTTTAGTGGCCAAATCAGCCATGCCCATAGTGCACACGAAAAGAAATAAAAATGCAATGTATTTTAGCAGAGAGTGAAACAGTCATAATATCAAACACTTTATGACAGGAAAACAGGGAAACAGGCTGAAAAAAACTGCAAACTGGCATTCAAACTGATGGCCCCCATATTAGTATCCATCTTTACTATTGTACACTTAATTCAAATACAGTGTTTACATCGTCTTGTCCACTACCTATAGTACAGAAACAATCAGTGTTGCAATGGGTCTCATAATATGTGGCAGTTCATGTAGGAGAGCACATCATTCACTCAGTGTTTACTGCCCCCTAGTGCTTTTTGTCTGCCATCACCACTCCTTGAGGTTAAATAATGGTTTGGGGTCTGGGGCTGAATTGCTGTCCATTGAAGTTAATATGTGATTTGGAGTGAGTGGGCAGGCCTTGCTGATTTCCATTAGCCTTCCACCAACTTGTACCTCATATATTTATTTTATTGTTTTCATTCATTCCAGCAAGGTGAAAGTCTGCCAGCAAATACATCTCTGGTAGATGATGTGTGTGATCTATGTGTGATTTATACTGTATCCCTGAAGAAAAAAAAAAAAAGACAGGGAGTAATTGGGAAATGTTATTTATTCTGTACATAAACAACAAGTCCATTCCATCACAAGGAGCTTAGCTCTGATATATATATTAAAGACACAGTTGTAGTGGAATGCAAACACATATATTTATTGTGCATAAGTAGTTATAAATTATACAAAAGACAGTAAATACAAAATGTAAATGTGCAAAATATAAAGTCACACCTATGTACTGAATAGTGTATACTAATGTTATCAAATCAGCTGTGAGGTGGCAAAAGCTAGATGAAACATTGTAAGGCTCTTGAGACTATGTTATCCTAACCTTGGCCTTAGTGAACCCACTTTATCCTAACAAAGTGAGAGCCCAAAGAAAACTTTTATATAATGGTGAGAATTAGTGAACTACTGACATGTCAGAGAGTCAAAGTCAGAGAGCACAAGATAAAAATCATTTTGTTTTGATCAGCAACAAATTTTGTTCTGTTAAACTAAATAAACAAAGCTACTACAACTGCAGATGATAATACATAAACATTACTAATTATTTCTCATATGTGGGCAAACAAAACAAGCTCAGAAAATTGGGCAAGAGGGGTGTTTCAACTGACATCAATCAAAAGGTACAGAAAAAACACATTTTACAGAACCACAGTAAAAATAAATGCAAACAAGAAATAAATGAAAAAGGTAAACTAAAATATGAAAAATAAATTTGCTTGAAAAACCCCCAAATTCTTAGAAACACCCATATAAAGTAAATAAAGAAGCATCGGCTCTGACTGCCCACATGTATTTTCAGTGAACACACCAGCACACGCAGATATACAATGTACACTAGCCTTCTGTACACAGACCACCCACACACACACACAGTGGAATTTGAGAAATGTAGTCACACACATTAGTAAACCTCTAAACATCTAAAATCCTCCCACAATTCATGTCAGCCCCCGCTCTGACAGAAAAGCTATTCAATCATATAAATTCTATAAGAAACCTTTTACTGTCAAGTTTATTATGTAAGCAAATTAATAAATGTAAAACCATCAGTTACCAATGTATAATGAAGCCCATATTATAAATTAAAGAAACGTATACTAACTTCAGCATTTACAGTGTTTTATATTTTCTTGTAAATGCTGAATATCCTGCAATAATTTGTGACCTTCCAGTTTCCAGATGCTTGCCTGACGACACTGTGACCTCTGTGTTTGTTTGTACCTCACATGTCCAATAAAATGATCTCATACAAAAGATTTTTCCTGTTGCTTTCCCTCTCCTGCTGCGCCTGCATGTAGGTTGTCCTTCACCGCTCCTCCAAAAACGGGCAGTGTTCTTCCTCCTGGTGCAGAGGAGCCGACATGCAGCAGAGCTCCCCCCACCAGGAGCAGCACACAGGCCCCCCAGCCCAAGTACAGTGCCGGGCCCAGCTCTCTCTTTAAAGGTGCTGCAACGTTCGGGTCATAGAAGTCCCGGATGATTGCATGGGCAGTCCAACAGATGGGTATCAAGTAGGCCAGCCCAGCCACAAGGTAGAGCACACCGGCTATCCGACCCAGCCTGGCCTTGGAGTCCTGGTTGCCATCACCCATGCAATGAGTACACTTGGCCCCTGCCACCCCAAGGATGAGGGCCATAAGACAGAGTAGCAGGGAGAGAACAGTGAGGCCCCTAGCGGCTTGGGCGGACATGGGGAGGGCCAGGGTGGAGTCATAGGTCTTGCACTGGATCTGGCCTGTGGTCTGAGACAAGCAGTTCATCCAGAGTCCCTCCCACAACACCTGAGCAATCACCAGCTCTCCACCCACGAAGGCGGACACGCGCCACAGAGGAGCCGCACACACCAACGCCCCACACACCCAGCCCAGCACAGCCAGCACCAAGCCTAGCAGCTGAAGACCTGTCGATGCCATGGCCGCTGAAAAAAACTTTGGAGCACTCTCAATGTCAAAAAGGGTTCGATTAACCAGGCTCTGTCCTGATTTTTCTTGTCTTTCTCACAAGGAGGTTGCTGAGAGTCGAGAGTCGAGTAAATAAAAGTCCAATCTCCCCAAAGTCATTCAGTAAGACATCAATTAATTGTGAGTTGAGTTGAGTTGAGTCCCCGTCTTCCACTCAGAAACACCTTTGCATGTACTGTTAAGATGACACAGATTGCAGCAAATTTTCTTCATTAAAGCACATTTTCAATGAACTGATGATTGTCCGTCTGTGCTAACAGCATGAGAGTTAAAAGGACAAAAGAGTAGTATAGCATATGATTATGTAATATTACAGTAAAGTAAAAACAAGAGCACTAAATTTGCTCCATCTGAACCTGCTTCCATGAATTCAAGCAAATCAACACTTCATTCCACAATTCAGGCAAAACCATATGAGCTCTAGAAAACTTACGCTTCAATCAGTCATCAAGTAGCCAGATGTCCACAGACGGCGTGTTGATGATCCTTTGTGTGTTTCTTGGTGGTGTAGCTGTGTGATGTGAGTGTCTTTCTTCTGTTATGACTAGTCAGCTTGTCCCCTCTGGATCTCATACACAGGGGTGTAGGAGGGCAGCAGTGTGTAATACTGCATACTAAATACACACACACAGCTGGTTATGCAAAAAATGACAGCACAAGGACACTTTGTTGCAGACATTGTTGATCGCTGCCATGTTGTCATTTCTTGGAGTTGGAGTAGCCAGATTGAACTCAATAGATGGGGGCAAGGTTGAGCAGATTGGAGTCATATTATCATGAAAAATGCCAGGAGAAATGAAATGGCCTCTTGGAGTATAACGTATTATGCTGGGAAGAAATGTATTGACTACAATATTGAGTGCTTGAATTGTGTGGACACTTGGACAGCATGCAGGTGGATAAATGAAAAGTTGTCCTTTAGAGCCACTAGATGGCATTAGAGAGACTTCCACCATTCCCACACTGACTTCAACATCCACCTTGTTTCCACACTTGGGTGCAGTGTGCTCATTATTTGTACTTTGCTCATTGCAGAAAGAGGCCTGCTGGTAATTAGCTGCCTGCTAAGATGTCTTATTTTTTAGAATTTCTCTGTGTGTATCATGAAGGGGCAAGAGCTGCATTTCACCGTGCAACCTTGTGTTGTGTAACTCCAACAAAAATGAACCTTAAACCTTGTATAGCACTGAATGGGACATTCCAGAAGAAAAGTTAGTTAACTCTTGTAGTTGATTATTGTTGGTTTCTGTCTACAAAAAAGTGATGCAAATGAGTTGTGATGCCAAGCCTCTTTTAAGAGTGTGTGCCAAAGCTGAGATTAGATTAGCTAAACTATTTTGAAGCTAGTGTCAGTAACTTTCTGAAAGTAGTTTTGTTTTCTTTGAAACCACTGGGGTGGAGAGAGAGCGAGAGAAAGAAGGAGAGAGAGAGTTTCATTTTCTGGGAAACCACTGTGCTGCAGAGCAAAGGCAGGAAGGGAGGGAGGGAGGGATATTTGCACACACTAGTACAGACACTCTGATCTGGAAGAAGAGGCTAAGAAACACAGTTGTGTCTGATCTGCGTTTCTTGGGTTTTCTTTCTCTATAACATGATGGGTTTAAGCTCAAATGAAGGTGAGCATCTTTACTTGTGTGCATATAGGCACATATGCAGGCTTTTTACACTTGTGAGCTGACCCAAAATCCAAGAATTCACACAAGCAGTTTTTTCCACTGTCTTTTTGTCCACAGACTCCAGCTGTCCAGTTATCAGAGACCTGCGGATTGTCCTCCTGGGGAAGACCGGATCAGGAAAGAGTGCAACAGCAAACACCATCCTGGGACACAACTTTTTTCATACAGGCATGTCTCTGTCTTCTGTGACAAAGACATGTAAAAAAGTGTCCTGCCACTTTGATGAAAGAACTGTGAGTGTCATCGACACCCCTGGGATCTTTGACACATCAATTGTGGAGGTCGAGTTGAAAAGAGAAATCGAGAAATGCATCATGCTGTCTGTGCCAGGACCCCATATATTCCTGCTGGTGATCAGACTAGATGCACGGTTCACAGAAGAGGAGAAGAATGCCATCAAGTGGATCAAGGACAACTTTGGTGAGGAAGCCTCCAAGTATACATTTGTGGTTTTCACAAGGGGAGATGAGCTTGAGAAGTCAATTGAAAGTTATTTAGACCAAAGCTCTGAACTCAGGGACCTCATCAGGTACTGCACAGCTGGGTACATCGTGTTTGACAACAAATGCAAGGAAAATCGCACTCAGGTGGCTGATCTGTTTGAAAAAATAGATGAGATAGTGCAGTTCAATGGTAGCCATTACACCAGCAGCATATACAAAGAGGCCCAGAGAAAAATGAGTTCCGATGAATGGTGGAGCAAATAGACTATTGCAACACAGCAAGTAATCAGTTGCTTATGGCAGCAACAGTCACAGCTGCAGTTAACAGTCCTGTAGGTCGTGGTCCAACAGCTGTATCCCTGGGGTCATTGTTGATGTTTGCTGGTGCAGGGATTTCTAAAGCCATCGGGTGGTGGATGAAACCCAAAGTGAAAGACAACTAAGTCATGTCAAGCCATGACCCTTTCAGCACACTTCTGAAGTCTGCTTCTTCATACAGTACAAGCATGTAAATCCATATTTGATATTATTGCATGTCTTCATTTCATTAACGTGCATTCAGACATATTAGTCACAGGTTGCCTGCTTTGAACGATAAATGAACCTTTTATGACAAATCTTGTAAATGTTGATGCTGTACAGTGTTATCCTGAAATCATTTTGTAATTTTTCTGTTTGGTTTGTAACAGTAGAATAAAGCAATATGACAACAATATCAAAAAGCTTTTGTTTGGTATACCAAAACCTGTATTCCATGAAAATTCCGGGTATGAAAGTGAGAATTTCCAGGGCGGATTCAGAATCAGCTAGCACTGACAGAACCACTGAGGGTCTTATCTACACACAAAAAACAGACATATTCTTTCCTCAGGACTAAGTGGAGACTAAAACAAAGCTGAAAGGAGAGTTAATACTGGACCTACATTCACCTGGTAGACATACAAAGAACATAAATGTTAGCTGGTTTGTCAAAAAATCTAACCACACAAGAGTTCAGCTAAGAAAAAAAAGTACAATTGTTTGCATTCTTGAAGTGAGTTTGCTGTCATGTCTGTACAGTATATGAGGCTACAGTCAGCAGCTGGTTAGCTTATGGTGGCTTAATATAAAGACTGGAAACAGGGTGGCTGTAATGGTAACAAAATGTGACTACCAGCACGATCAAAGCTCAGCGAGTGTGTCCCATGTCTGCAAGAACAATGAACAGGGCTCCACTGGTTGCCTGGCAAGCTCACAATGGTGACAAGACTTCTCAGCCAAGCCAACAAATAATCTGGCACATAACAATGAGTCATTTTATACTTTTTAAAAAAAACTTTTCACACTTAATTATTATTTATACTTTCATGCTTTTATACCATACTATAAATGTGATACAACCTGTTAGTTAGGGAGTTTCAGAGCCAGTAGACGGATTTTGTTTCCTTTGGACAGAGCTAGGCTTGCTCTTTCCAATCTGCTAAGATAACTGGCTGCTGGCTGTAGCGTCATATTTAACAAACAGATGAGTGTGGCACTGATCTGCTCATGTAACTCTTAGCAAGAAAACTGAAATACATGATGCATTATAATGCATGCATAACAAATTCTTCTAACAACACTCCCATAGCATGATGAGTATGATTATAATACTTTGCTATAGGTCTGTTTCACATGAAAGATCATTGGGTTTTCTGAACATCATGGTACTTTCTGTCATCAGGTGATCCTGGTAACCGCATTTAAATATTTGTTAAATAAGTAGAGATATTTTAAAGGTGCAGCAAAGAGGAAACAGAGCCACAGCTGTGCTAAAAGAAGATCTCAAAGTGGGAAAAACTAGCTCTTCAGGAACACGTATCACATTCACATCAGAGAATACAGGAATGACTAACAGTGAACTATTTCTCACAAAGTCAATTTGGTAATGCTTTAAAAAATCACAGCCTGCAATGCACGCCATAATTCTTCTTTACTGCATAATTTTTTGTACTAACTGTGTGCCAGTACAGTGCTTACTGATACATATATGTGCAGGAATTAGGAGAACAAGAAGTGCAATTAGGGAATAAGGCGGTAACAGTGTGGCAACTTCATATGAGCATGACCATCCTCAAGAGCTGCGCACAGGTCACAGAGAATGAACCTTAATCTGAAGCACTTCAGGCTGCTGAAGTCCCATATCCTCCTGACAACCAGTTGTTCAAATTTGTCCTCTGTGGAGGACATTTGTAAACTTGAATATCTCCCACCCAACTGCATACTACTGAATTAACTCCTTTTACTATCTACAGAGAACATTTAGGGCTTATCAGTGATACCAAATGTGAAGGGGTGGTGCTTTGGTACCTTTCTCTTTCTCATTAAGGGAAATGGCGTCCATCAGTGCAAGTGCATTTTATGGGAGGAGGAAAAATAAGTGCAAAATACTTTTTACTGAGCAAATTTTGGTTTGAAATGTTGTTGGCATATTTTAGATAAGTCTCTTAGCAACACCTTAAAACATCTGAATTATTTTAACTGTATTTTAGCATAGTATTTAAGTGTTTAAAAAGTGTCCCTTTTTTTTCTTCAAAAAATGTTTTCAGTATTCTAATTACCTTACAAAAATTGGGGAATTTAAAAAAAAAAAAAAATTGCGATTGGACGATTTTTTTTTTTTTTTCTGGTAGTCAGGCGGCTATAGGTCCAATGCTATACCCCATAAGGCCAGGTTACAACATACATATGCAGTAACGTAAAGTGTAGAAAATAGGCCTGCAGTATGTTCCTGACAATACTCTTCACTCTGGACCTCTGTTTATTCTAAAGTAAAAACATAAATGTATTCCATAGAACTATGTAGCTAGTCCATCCTGATTTTATTATTATCTGTGTCCCTCCAGTGTAGACAAACAGTATGATCTTTTTCAAATAAATCACAGCAGTTTCATAAAATGCTGTGTTGGACTCAGCCCATCTCTACCCAAACTTCTCGCTTTGGTCATACTGTACAATAGAATTACACTGTGTGATGCCAGTCGTAATTTAAAGCTTTGCCTTAACTTCCTGTCAACCACTCTTCACCACCGTCATGCTCTTCATTATTTTGAAAGAGCACCACAAACTATTACAAATGCTTGGCAACCAAACCTATAATGATAATGGTTAGATACCACTGGATAAATATGAAAACATGTTTGGTGATTTGTCTGAACTCAAATTTGACTCTCCATTTTGTGAACAACTTCATCACTATGGGACCTTTCTCGGTCATTCTGTTGCAGATGTGCTCCGGTGGTGACGTGGTGGCAGCAGAGTGAGGGGTTGCTCTGCTAAGAATGTTTCCTCACAACACGATCGGTCAGCGGACGTTTACCATTGTCTCTCATTTCCTTTCGGGAAGTGAGCTCGTAATGTTACTATTAATAAAGCGAGGGCAACAGCACATCATGAACAGTAATTAACATTTCTGAATATTTTTTATTTCACAAGTTATGAAAGCATAAATTGTGCTAAAACCATCAGCTCAATATGTCAGTAAGTAATTGAAACTGTTTCTCATAAGCCAGAATTCATCTGTTCAAATATAACTCATAATGGGGGTTTTATGAGCTCCAGACAGTAAATGAGAGAAAAGAACACAAACAGAGAACAAGCGTTGCATTTCATACCGTTTGTTTACTGTCAGCATTAAATTCGCATACTTCTGTCATTGTAATGTGGCGTCAAATCTTAATCATTTTGGAAGCAGAATGCAGAAAAGGCCAAAACATCATCACTGAGTAGTTTTAAACAGTAAATAGTAATTTGTGCAATACTAATACTGTCCATTCAGTGTCGCATACTGCAGATGGGTCAACATGTCCTTGTCACAAGCTCCTGCCTAGTTATACTGGAACACCTGCTTTGGCTTTGCATTTTATGCCCTTCCATATGCAGATGGTAGCTAAACCACATAACACTCCCATGACGAGCACAGGAGCTCCCAGAGCCAGAGCCACTGTGGTGTTAGCTCCCACTGCTATAGCCACCCCAGCTACCATCAACACAACAGCTGCGGCCGAGGCCACGCGTATGTTGTTTCTCCTGGCCCTTTTCTCCTTTTCTTTCTCTCTGTCTTTCTTCTCTCTCTCCTCCTCCCACATTTTCCTCTCTTCCTTTTCCTTCTCTTCCTCCTCTAGTCTCCTCTGCTCCTCCTCCTCTCTCAGCTTCCTCTGGGCGGTCTCATACATCTCATTAGTGTAGTGTTTCCCTCCATTATCTTGTACCATTTCCTTGATCATGGTGATCAGCTCTTTGACCTGCACTTTGTCATCTGCGTCATTGTTGTTGAAGGCATGGTATCTGCGTCCGAACGTAATTGAGAGTCTCCGCAGCTCCTTGCACTCCTTCAGAGCGCTGTCAGCTTTCGCCTGGTCTTTGCATGTAAACAGCATGATCGTGTACATGGAGGCATCGTCCCCAAAGTTATCCTGGATCCACTTCACAGCATTCCTTTCCTCCTCGGTGAACCTTACACCAAGCCTGATCACCAGTAGGAAGGCATGGGGGCCGGGCACCGACATCTTGACGCACTCCTCTATTCTGGTTTTTAATTCTACCTCTGTGATGCCTGTATCAAACAGACCCGGAGTGTCAATCACCTGGACTATAGTCCCATCCACTTCCCCGCTCTCTGTCTCACAGTGCTTGGTCACAGACACAGAGCTTGGGTCCTCTTTAAAGGCAGCTTTCCCAAGAATGGTGTTTCCCGTTGCACTCTTCCCTGACCCAGTCTTGCCCACCAGGACGATCCTCAACCCTCCTGACAAATCCAGACCTGTAACAGAAGCAAAGTTAATGTTAAGCACAAGGTAAAAGTGAATCCTTTCTTTTTTTTTGGCACATTAGTTGGCAGCACTACTTGGGTTGCCTGGCTTGTGGAAGACCTCTTTGGATGGTCCCTCTAGTATGGCTTCCTTATCTTTTTAACTATCTCTTTAAAGGTACCCTGACAAATGGGTTCCTGTTTTGCTTGTGCTGTGCAAATGCATGAGAATGCACATCAACACTGTTCCACATACCGACAATTGTTGGCAATAAGGAGCTGAGAAGTACATTGACAAACCCTACAGCCCAAAAAGCATTATAAAAGAGATACCTGTAAAAATGTTCACGGGACACCTCTCATAGCAAATACGGGAGATTAGTACTTTCTATGATGCACTTTTAAACCATGGAGAGCCTTGAAAAGGCATATTTAGGTGGTGACATCATCCCAGTGGAAAGTGTGTGGGCTGAGAGTGACCATGCGGGCGGGAGAAAAGCTAACGCTCATGCACAGTGGGCTGCAAAGCAAACCTGGAAACTGCAGTCTAGTTCTTATAATACATAACACTGTGCCACTTCAAATATTATGAAAAAACGTGTGAAAAAATGAAAAAAGTGTTTTTTGAGAAAGGAAATATATTCAAAACATGTGCTAGACCTCAAACACAGTGTGCTTTGGTGAGAAGACTTAATCCCTCAGGAAGAGCATCCAACCACTAACCATCCTGTCTGCAGAGGACTCGCAGGGCAGCTGGAAGCTAAATCTGTTTCTAAACCATTTATTACATTTACAACTGCAGACTCTTTTGACGTTTTGGTGCAGTGGAATAACTCTTTATCCATGACTAAATGACAATGATAATAATCCTCTTATTATAAGGTGCAGGACCTCTTAAATCAATAAGTGACTAATAAGTGATTAAGTGTACAGTTAGAGATGTTAGAAAATCATGAGTAAAGGATCAGTCCCGCATTTTTCTAATTTCTACACCATCAAAATGTACTAAAAAGCAGCTACAAAGACAAAGTTGGGAATACTAGAGAAGAATAAAGACCAGACAAAGGGATTTTTCACAACCTGGCAACCCCAAGTTTGTCACAGATCTAGAAGCAATAACAAACATTAATAAAGTAGCATACAGATATATGTGTGTTGTAATTACAGAGGGCAGAGAGGATTAATGAGAGACAATGAATTAGCATACCGTCAAAGTTATTCAGACCACACCCATCAGATCGAGGCAGAGTTTTCTGCTTCTTTTCTCGTAGAGGTATTGCTGTGATTTGAAATTACACCATTGAGACACAAAAGGGAAGAGACTGTTAGTCACTGTCGTCATTATCAAGGTGTACAGTTCTTTGATTTCCCTCTTGGGCTCTCTCCAGTGTCACAGTATCACAGTGTTACATCTTACAGCAGTTAAAGGATCTGTTGTTTGTTTATTTTAACATTAAATCGGATCATTAAATCTCAGATGTCTTACCTTCAGCCATTGCTTCGGATTTTCCTTTTCCAGTTCCCAGGTGGCCAAATATGTTGATCCAGGCCTGAGTGGTGAACTCAGACGAGCTCTGTGGCTTGACTTTCACATTAGTTTTCTGGGAAACTTCTGGAACTTCTCCTGGCCTGTGCGCAGGGGGCCTCCTATTTCCTTGTATTGTCTTTAGTTTACTTCTGAAAATGTGCATCCCTTCAATGGCTTTTTTACAGCTCTCTGAATACACTGAACAGGTTTGAGTATGGGCAAGGCTGATGTGTTTTAAAAACACAAGAACAGCAGTCAAGCTGTTACACTGTTCAACATTAGGTTATCTCACTAAAACCATATAATGAGGCCTGGTTGTTTAAAAGGGAGGACACAAGAAAAGCTGTGGAGGGCATCACATCCTTCCATTGTTGACGTCTCTTAAATAGATCTAAACAGTTCCATCAAACATACCAAAAACAATGACTAGCCTTTAGAAGCAGGTAAACCATCTGCCCCGACACTAATGTGATTTTTTCTTTTTGAAACGCAGGTTCTATTGTGGTTGATATTTGGTGTCCTGAGTGAGTCCCAATCTTACTTTAAATATCACTTTGTATGTTGAAAATGAGAATGATGCATCTACACATTTCTCTCTGTAAAGCCAAATCCATCTTGCACACTGTATTAATAAATAGTCAACATACAAAAAGCCATCAAAGCTACAATGTAAACCAGTACATGAATGAAATTAGGAATGTCCACCCCGACCAAGAGCTTGTAGCACCGGAAGAATGTTGGTGTTTCCACCGACAGTAATTGAACATGGCTCAGCAGCCTCCCAGTGAACACGACTGGATCAACACCGAACATAGTCCTCAAGAGCAAAGGAGGCCTGTGTGACCACAGAGTTTACAGTACTGAGGTGATTCACAGCGGTTGAGTCCAGGGACGGTGAACGTACAGTGCATAGAACACAGGAGAGCAGCGAGAGGAAGGTCGGTCATCACCAGAGCCCCAATATTTCCATATCTAACTCAGAGAAGCACACCAGAGGTTTTGATTGTTGAACAGTGGAAAGATTATAAAATTTACAAAAAGCGTCTTAGAGTTGTCGAATTTGAATCAAGTATGTTTTATGATGAGTTTACCTGGCAATTCTATGTCCAGTAAAAGAGAAACTTCAATGCAGAAGGTGTACAGGTGTATTTTGGTTTAGGAAAAGAGGTGTAAGAATATTTCTTTTCTTGACCTTTTATAAGTTTATTTTGCTTGTTTATTGGACTAAAAATGCTAAAAACACCTGTGAAAAGGTAGCATGCTAACTTCCGGAGATATCTCTCAATACAAAACACAGATATCTTTGACCTAACATCCAAACTCTTAATTCTTTATATTCTGTTGACAATTTTAATTCATTTTTAAAATGCTTTAAATAAAAATTCTGATCATATCTTCTTATCTGTCACATTGTAACTTTATTTTGAAAAATTAATTGGCGGCATTCTTAGTTACCACCACAATTAGAGGAATCACAGTCATGCCTTTTTTGTAAAGGATTACTCCCAACACTGGAGGCAAGGGCTGGTTTCAGATACAGCCACGATTTGGTAGCTCTGGAATATTATCTTACTGCCTCCACAACTGAATGAATTTGTCTTTAATGTATTGAAAACCTTCAGCAAGTCCTTTATCCATTTCCTTGACAAATTCAGGGTGACTGTTGTAAACTTCTACACCTAACATTATCAGTTTAGCAAGATCTATCATATCACTGACTGAGAGCTTTGCCTTCTCCTCTCTGATTCTCTCCTCACTCTTTTTCCTCTCCTCCTGTCTGATCCTCTCTTCCTCTTGCTTCTTCCTTCGCTCCTCCTCCTCCTCCCTCTTCTTCCTCTCCTCCTCAAGTTTCCTCTGGACTCTCTGGTACATGTCGTTGGTGTAGGGGCTTCCTCCGTTGGTTGCCACCATGCCCTCTATCTTCCCCAGGAGTTCTCTGACCTGAGCTCGGCTTTGTCTCTTATCATTGATGAGTGAATGGTATCTTCCTCCGCACTCGTTTATCAGTCGTTGTAAAGGTTTGCTCTCTGCCACATAGTCTTCCACAGATTTACCCACTAGCAAGTCAGCATGTGTGAACAGGACAATGGTATACATGGAAGAATCCGGGCCAAAGTGATCCTGGATCCACTTCACAGCTGCCTTCTCCTCCTCTGTGAATCTGGTCTTCAGACTGATCATTAACAGAAAAGCATGAGGTCCAGGAACTGATTGGTAAACACACTCTTCAATTTTCATTTTCACTTCTTCCTCTGTTCTTTTGGTGTCAAATAGGCCTGGGCTGTCGATGACAACGATGTTTCTGCCACCATCATTTCCCTCCTCTCTCTGACAGCTTTTGGTCACAGACTCAGGTGACATTTCCTCTTTAAAGGCATCACGCCCCAGGATGGTGTTTCCAGAAGCGCTCTTTCCTGATCCAGTTTTTCCAACCAGCATGAGTGTCAGGTCTCTCCCATGTGCTGAACCTGTGGACAATAAAATATTGGTGTCAATAATTAAACCACTTTCTTTCAGGACGTGTGTGTGTTTATGGGATCCCCCATACATTGCTAGCTTTGCAATGAGCACCAACCTTTTCAGCTAACGTTCATCATTTAACTTCAGCAGCCAGTGCACGTTATCAGTCACATGCTGGGCTGCATATTGCTGTAGCATCACTCTGTATGTTTTTGTGACAGCAGCTGAAGCATTTTAGCAGATGTATTTTTCACTTGTCTCTGAACCTTTTACTAGATTTGGTCAGTTTGGTGGCGCCACATAATAATTCTGCTCTCATGTCAAACCTGCAGTGTCAGTGATTATGTTTCCTTTAATGTCAGGTGCCTCTGTGCTGTCAAATGAACTTTGACTGATCTAACTCTGTGTGCCCTGTCTGCCCTCTAGTGGACATCAGTAAGCATAGCAGCATGTACCAACGGCACTGATGCAACACAGTAAAAACAAAATCTTCATCGACACATGATGTATGTATGTTATGTTTACTGTACCTTTGTACTGTTTTTGGCTGTGAGCACTCAGGTTAGCACATGCTATGATCAGCAGCAGGCTGCGCAGCATCTCTGCAACTGTCCTCTCTGCCAGCACCTTCTTAAAAGATAAAAATGACAAATTAAAAGTTTAACTCGAAATGTCAATCAAATGGTGTCAACAATCTTTTCAATCAGATTACGATTAAATATCACAATTGGGATGAAAACCATGAAATAAAATGGCCCTACATTGTTTGGTCATATTATCAGGCAATGTGAATAACTCTTTGCTATGGAAAGTATACACGCCCAATTCAAGTTGCCATAATAAAACTCTCACTCTCTCTCATATTGCTGTCAAGCACGAAGTTGTATAAGCTCAGTAAACTCTTACCAAACTCACTGCAGTACATGAAACATATTGTAGAGGTAACGCTTCACAGTAATTACACTTAGAGGACCCGTCAGCACAGCTCTGTGACCACGCGAAGGCTCCGCGCGCACACACATATCATCCCCACACACGTAGCCTTCACATTTACTGATCTCAAAAACGTAACTTACTCAAAATGTTACAGCAACTTTCTCTCGCTCCACACTTCGGATGTTCAGCTCCCGGGTAGCAGAATGCCTTCTTCCAGCTGAGCAGTGAACTTGGACAAGCTGAGTTTTTACTTTCACTTTTGTTTTCCAGTAAACTTGTGCGATTTGCTCCATTTTATGCACATGTGATGGCGCCCCCAACAGCTGTCCTGTGAGGCCACAGATGCAGTTATCTTATCTTATCTTATCTTATCTTATCTTATCTTATCTTATCTTATCTTATCTTAATCGTCTCTCACAGAATTTGTGGAAGTCAAGATGTTAACTGTACCAGTGATAGTGTAGGCACAGAAGATGTTGAGTAACCTTAACAGTAAAATAAGAAAGCAAAGTGCATCAGTGTGTGATTCCTTTATTCTCATATTGACATAGTTTTCAGCTATATAAATGAATACTGAGGAGGGGGCAAAGTATAATTAGTAGGGAACTTTTGTTTTGGACAGATGGCTAGACTGCCACTCATAAGCACAACAATGCTTCCAGTAACGAAGGTGACAGCAGTGTGCAACGTCAAAGGGAATTATTCCAGTCTGCTATCAAACTCTTCTTTCCACCGTCTTCACAGTTTGTTGGTCTGACTGTTTATGTTAAGTTTGCCTCTCAGCACACAGTCCTAGCTTATGGCTCACAGTGACTGTTAACATAGAGGTGGCCCGACACATAAGCAAGTAACTGCTTAGGGCCCACCTGGCTCCCATTTGGCCCCCAGGAGTGCTTGAAATGTTCCACAAGAGAGCTTTATAGAAACATAAAATTATGTTGATCTGCTAGCAAGCTAACACTTTAGGTTAAATCAATTCTCACTGCCTCTGTCACAGGTGGTGTCACATTCATGTAACATATGTTGCATTTTGATACAAGCTCAGTCAGTCAGGATATTGTTAGGTTACAGTGCTGTCAAGCCAGTCAATATCTCTGACCCTGGGAGACCCCATGCCAGTGGATAGATCAAGTTTAGTGGATTGATTTGATTGGCACAGGTGCTGCAGGAAAGACCAAAATCACAGGATAGCAGGGGCTACACTCACAGTGACAGATCTGCTTTGTACAAAAGAGATGACAACAAACTGGCAAAGACTGAAGGGAACACACTGACTTAAAGACACAGGGGAGGAGAACTAATGAGATACAGGTGAAAGAAATCAATCACAAGGGTGGGAAAACACAGGAAGTAAAGCAAAGGTGACACATGAGGTGCACCTTCAACATAAAACAGGAAGTAACGCAACCAAATAAACATTGTGCCCCTGCATACTTTTAGTGTGGATATACAGCAATAACATGATACATACTGTTTCTCTCTCTGTCTCTTGTCAACGATGTCCACAATGAACATCTATTGAAAGACGGCATGTTTACTCCAAATTTGTGTTAGTTGTATAGTTGTATTAATACCATGCAAGCATTATGCCTACTTTCTAGGCTGCAGGAACGTTCCTGCCACTTTGTGGAACAATATCAAATGGTTGTGATGCTTTCCTCGTAAAACAAATGTTAGTTTTAGACTAGATTAGACCACTGTATTAAGCCCTCAGTAGCGAAACTCACTCACCGCCAAATCATCTCATACAGACAGTAAACAGGCATCACTCGGCACTCATTGAGTGAGCTTCTGAGTCCGTTAAAAACAGCCTATAAAGGATGGCCTTCAAAATACAGAACTGTTTTCGGTTGGCATTTGTTCTCGTCTCCCAGTGACCTCGAGCGAGTCTGGGGTAAGGCCAGGCCAGCCTTTTTATGTTGTCTCAGTCATTCTGTTTTTATCAGCTGCAATGATGCTGCGTAACAAAGATCTGACAAAAACATGAAGTTTGTTGCTGATAAACTAACCTGGTTATGATTACATGGCTATATTTTCTTTTATAACTATCTAACTATATTTTCCATTTCATTTCTGTCATCTGAATGCGTGACAAACCACCCACCTCCCTCTGTCCTTATCTCTGTGGCATGATCTCACCCCTGCTGCTGTGAACTAGTGACTGATTGGACTGTTGACAAACACAGCTCTGCGTACACTAGGTGTAGACATGCTCCCACCTCACCTTTGAAGACATAGGAAGTGAGGAAATGATATGAGGATAATAGATGTTCTGATGTGCCGGTTGTGTTCATTCATTGTAGTGGAGGAGATGGCGAGATGTTTACACATTTGGAGACAAGCCTGGTTCCAGAGAGACCTTTACAAACTAGACAAGTGAAATTTATTTGCATATCCCTGTCCGTGTGTTCCCAGAGCGAGAAAAAATCCTCACACCACCTTGGCACATCAGTGGAAAGAGCAGATTATGGGGAAATAAATAGATGTAAATTATTCTACTGTGCATTTACAAAATGTATGCTTATTGCTATGAATACAATATTTACAACGAATCCTCCTCTTGAGCATCTAACACAGGCCCTTCAAACTCTGCTCACTGACCAACTTAAATGGCCTATAAACCATTCAGTGTGCACAACACCAAGCATCCACACTCTGTCAATAACAAATGCAAAGCTGTGCATCAGGCTTGTAGAACCGAGGCCTTAAAACTGTGAGCAGCCTCACCAGAACAATTGATCCAGTGAAGGACAAGACTGAATAGAAAAACAGCATCACGTTTCAGTCATCAATGTTCAGACACAAGCCTGTTATGGTGTGTGTGTGTGTGTGTGTGTGTGTGTGTGTGTGTGTGTGTGTGTGTGTGTGTGTGTGTGTGTGTGTGTGTGTGTGTGTGTCAGAGAGATCCACAGACAGACAGAGCAGCAGGAACATATGTGAATCCACCCCACGTGCAAACAGAGGCAGGAGCATCTGTTCAGAAGGGTTTGGCTGTACCTGTGTGTGTCTTTGTGTGTACAGTGATTGCCATAACAAAGAACAAGATGACAAGTGCCACTGCACGTGCACTGAAGTCATTGGGGCCACACAGGAGTGAAAATGGCTGCAGTTTCCTGCAATGTGAACTTCCCAGCACGCGACAGCAGAAAGGCCAGGTTCAAACTGCCTCACTGCAGAAACAGAAAGCAGGAACACACGGTCACCAAACACAAATCAACCAACTGGTGTTCATTAAACAAGTCAGTCCACCAAATCATTTGCATGGAACATATCTTCATGTGTGAAATGTGCAATCCTTTGATGATATTCCATTTTCACAGATGTTATTATTTATTTGCTTCACTGGTATGAATCATATGAGTACTGTTGCCAAAACATAACATTTCAACATGATGAAGGATAACAACCTCAACCACACTGTATGAGACAGATAAACAGTTAGCAATGGTTCGATCATTGCTTAGTGACTGTAAGTAGGAGAGGCCTGTGGATTTCTCCATATGTTGAAGTCATGTATGCAGACTGTATGCAGAGACTTTGGAGGGTGGTGTCTTTTTTTTAGCCTCTTTCAAAACCAACAGCAAGTCATTACAAGTACACTTTTACGTTTTGTGCTTAATTTAATGTATGTTTGACATGTACTTTTAAACAGTGTACTTCTAAATAGACGTTATTAAGTTCTACTTAAATGTAGTAAAAACGGATAGTGATTCTGCTGATGAATCATGATTTTGTACTTCAGTGGTACTCTTTTGGACTACTTGACTACAGCTACGAAAACTTGAAGGTGACAAAAATAGCACAGGTTTGCTTGTTTGTTTTTTGCAGTAGGAACCAAGAACTACTTCCAAGGACAGAGCACATCATTGTTTTGTGCACTTATAACTCAGCACTGTGATGACTTCCCCTTCATATGGAAGCTGGTCCTGGATGCTTTCAGAGTGCAGGCTAACATCAGACCTTTGTCCTTCTTGTTATTGGATATAGCGAAGTTTACATTTGCTGTTCAGAGATACAAAGTGTGACAGCACACAAAGCATTCATTTCTCTGCATATCCTGCCAGTGACCTCCGTCATTCAACCACCAAAATTCAGGGTCGTCTGCTAGAAAAGAGAAGCCTGTTTTTACCAAGAATATTGCTGTTTTTCTTTAAGGCAAGTCATAAGAAAGAAGGATGATTCACACTGATGTTGGCAAGAAATAGAGGCTTTTCTGGGAGCAGGTGATGAGTCATGAACTGATGTTTGAGGAGCAGCAGGTATGGGGAGCCGAGATAACTACATATTTTATTAGTCTGCTGAATATTACATTTAAGTAGCGTGTATATTAGCCTGATTCTTCTCTATATACATTATTAGGCGCAGTACTTTGTACTCAGCACAGACATTGTTCTGAGGCTTTCAGGTGGCATGACTCACATATCCACACTGCACATCTTTACAATGGTACCCAATTAGAGCTCCCTGAGTAAATAAACAACTCTCATCTGATTCCTTTTTTGAGAAAAATACATAATGGAGCTGAGCATTGACAAAGTGTGATTACCACATTTACTGCGCAGAGGTTCTGAGAGTTAACACTTTAATCACTACTTTTAGGTGCCAGCGTGGGAAGGGTGTTATTAGTCCATTTATCACTGCACATGAGAAGCAGTGTCATTTTATTTTGCTTGTTACAGAAAAAAAAAGAACTGCTCCTCTGTAGGGCGCATGTGAGGTCCATTGTAAATAAAAATTCTGAGTGGTCTGTTTTTTGCCGCACAAATGATTCTTAAGATGAGCTCAAAAGCAGTGCCCACACAGCTGCAGAAGCTCCAGCATGAGGGACGGACGACCTTCGCTTGGAGAAGCACACACAGCAAAAACATGCAGCTTAATCTCAACTACAAAGAGACGGATGTGCGCAAGATGTACTTGTTATTAACATTAATCAGTGAAACTGTATTGTGGTAACAGCCACTACAAGTTGCAAGTGTCATTTCTCACACAAAATTTCATGTAGTTTGGTGAATGGAGCTGCATCCTGGTTGTCATGTCTTGGTGTGAGATGAGACGTCAGTAGACAAACACTCAGCCTCACATCCATTCTCTATGCCTGTCACAGAAGCTTCCTCAGCTCCTTAATATAGAGAATGAGCTGACAATCATCATGGACGTGAAAGCGGAATAACTTTTATGGACTCATAGTCTATTTGCATGAGGGGCCTACAGAGTGACGGCCTATCTGAGGAGTCATTTATAGAGCAGTGTAGGCTGGGAAGGTATATGCCAACTGGAAAACCCCAGCTATAATCTGGTTGTTTGGGATGTGTGGGATTCAGGCTGTGGACCTCTGGCAATCACGACTGTATGCATAACACACACACACACACACACACACACACACACACACACACACACACACACACACACACACACACACACACACACACACTGCGCACACAGGAAGATAAAAAATATAGTGGGCGAGAGAGAGTTGCTGTCTAACAGATTTCTGACTATAGGTTATGCAATAGTCATACAATAATCAAATGATCAAGTTCCTGACTCAACATCCGCCCACTTTCCCCTTCAGCTGTGTGAAGAGGTAGCGCTGGCACACGCACACGCACACACACACACACACACACACACACACACACAGATAGATAGATAGATAGATAGATAGATAGATAGATAGATAGATAGATAGATGAGAAGAAACTGAAGAATTATCTTTTGCTGTGAATTAAGTTCACATGCGCGCTACACAACCTCTTTTATTAATAAGCGAGCCATTGTGCTATTAAAAATACTTTATTTTGAAAACAATAATCTCCATTTCATGTAATTACACAGCGAGAATGTCTTTTTATTTAAATGAATATCGGTGCTTTATTCGTTGTTTTATTCGCTCTGCAACAGTCTCACACTCTGTGCGTCTTTCACTGAATCTGACATGTTTCCAGTGCTTTGCCGGGCTTTCTTTGCGCATGTGGCCCAATGACCTTTCGGAGATCAGTGCTAAAACTCGGCCGACGGGCCAGTGGCTGCATGGCGCCGCAGGGATCATCGCGCCCCGGGGTCTGGCTCCCCCTCCCCGGCACACGGCCCGTACGCAGTGCCTGGTACGAACGGAGGGAGACTTTGCGGTGCTGAGACGGACCAGTTTCAGTCGGAAGCCCGCCTCTCTTTGCCAAAGTCTCGAAGACTTTCTCTAGATTTGTGCTTTCCTTTGCAGACGTTTCAAAATATGCACAATCGTCCCCGAGGGCTCGGAGCACCTCTGCCTTCGATATTCCTCTCTCCGACTCCAGGAGATCCACCTTGTTGGCGCAGACCACCAGAGGAACCCGAGGCTGTGCGCACTGCTCTGGCACGGAGGATTTGGTGAGCTTGGATTTAGCAGCCAGAATCTCCGTTCGCAGGGCGCAAACCTCCTCGAAAGAACTCCGATCATCAAGACTGAAGACCAGAAGAAAAATGTCCCCTGCAAAAGAAAAGAACAGAAAAGAAAACAAAACAAAACAAAACAAAAAATCGATTATTTTCCTCTAATTGGTGATATGTTTAATCATAAACATGCACTCCTCGAGAGAAAGAATTGAGCATTTACGCATGCACCCATCTCTTGCACGAATGAATCTATTTTGAACAAGTAAAAAAACGTAAGCAATTGCGTGTTCTTTGCAGGACAGAGATTGTGACTGAGCCTTTACGCACCAGTGAGGATAGACAGCCGCCGCTTGGCTGGGAAATCCCTTTCCCTGGACGCATCCAGGATGTCAATTTGGTAGGTCTCTCCGCGGATGCGAAACAGTTTCCTGAGGAAATCCTCGGATGTGGGATTGTACTCTTCCACAAATCCGTCCCGAAGGTATCTTCTCAGGATGGAGGTCTTGCCGACCCGTGGCGCACCAAGGACCACGATGCGCTTACAGTTCTGCGGCTTGGAGTAGAGGGGGTCCTGTCGGTGCTGACCAAGGTGGCGCTGCCGGGTTTGACCGTGGAGAACCAGAGCGGCCAGCTGATCCAGTGGGGATCTTTTGCAGGGGTGGCTGCTGTTGGCGGTGGACAGTTGTCTTCCGGCTGCCCCTGAGCGCGTCTTCTTTTCCTGTTTCCACTGAGACGTGGCCACTTTAAGTAACCCCAAGCCCGCTTTAAGTCCCGATGAAGTCAGGTGCTGCGACGCGTTTTTGTAAGCCAGTAAGACTTTGGAGGACTCGGAGCATTGCGCGTCCATATTGCCGTGAAACTGGGGACCGTCTATGGAGGAGCAGCTGAGCTGGTGCGGAACAGGGATGGAGGCGAGCTTTGCGCCGGCGGAGATGCTGCCCATTTCCATGGTCGTAAGACGGTATCGGCTCGTGGCTCAGCGCATCAAAGTGGGCTGAATCAGTGATCTGACGTTTTATATGCCTGGCAGAGCGCGTCTGTGGCTGATGTCAGCTGCCTTTATATAGGCTGTCCTCAACCCCGTGGTTCACCCGCGTCATGCTAATTGACAGAAGGGATAGTTGTGTTCTTCAGGAGAGCACAGAGGAAACTTAATGCTGGCTGTAGCTGAAAACTGAGCTTATTCGCACAAGTCTCTGAAGCTCCTTTATAAGCGTCCGTCCAATATGTTTATATAGACCCACAACATATTATTGTTATTAGCCTATTATAATCCTGGCAGGCCATAGGCTACATTCAGTAAACTTATTATCTATTTGTTTTTTATTCCAAATATTTGTACACTTTGTGATATTTGCATATCATAAAAAGAAAGAAAAAAAGAAAAAATTCTGAAGATCTGCTCATACTAAGGTAATGATAGCACAGCAATTATTATTATTATTGTTATTATTGAGAGAGAGAGAGAGAGAGAGAGAGAGAGAGAGAGAGAGAGAGAGAGAGAGAGTCTGTTTTGAAGCGTCCGTTGCCATGGTGACAGCCAGCCACTGAAGCGGAGCATGGCCAGCTATCGCTAAGTTGTCCATTAGTTAGTTGTTCGTGTCTGATCCTTTAAGGCAGTTTGGAAAAATGAGCCGCCGTGTGTCATCGAAGGAGTTACGGCCTCTTAGTCACTCAGGTGAGCTGCAACACTGCGTGTCTGGTTCACGTCAGTCATTCTGTCTCTCCTCTCTGGAGGACATGCTTCTGTCTCTTCGTGCAATCCCACACAGACTCGGTGATGTTGAGATCTGGGCTTTGTGGAGGCCATGCCATCACTTCCAGGACTTCTTTACGCTGAAGATGGGCTGCATCTATGATCCTCATCGTTGCCTGTTTCTCTGTGCTTCTTAAAAAGAGGCCTTGCCGATCAATGTAACTGCCTGGTGTCTTGTTGCTGTGCTCATGCCATGCTGTTTGACCTGTGGCATGAAACTGTCCTCTACAACCTCACCTTGGTAGCAGAAATTGGCTGTTCTTCATCCAGTTTTAAGCCTCCTGCACAGCTGTTAATGACTGTGTTTCAACCAACATGTGAAATTTCTAATCATGAGCACCTGTTTGGTATAATTGGTTGATCATACATCTGACTGTAATCCTACAAAATCCCTGACTTTCTGCAAGTGAACCTACAAGAATTGATGCTGTATTCAAGGGAAAGGGTACTGACACCAAATAATGATTTGATTTAGATTTTTCTTTTGTTTGCTCACTTTGCATTTTGTACATTGATTTTATGCATATGAATTGTGTGTGTGTGTGTGTGTGTGTGTGTGTGTGTGTGTGTGTGTGTGTGTGTGTGTGTGTGTATGTGTGTACACACACAATTCTTACTTATATTTTTGAAAGCATTCTGAGCTTACAGCATTTTTCTACACCTGCCTAAAACGTTTGCACAGTACTGTGTGCCAAGGGCGGCAAACTGAGTCTGTGAAAGAAAACACAGAGGAAGCAAAGCAAAAATACTTAGAAGGGCCATGGACTCATAATTGTTGTTGTGGCCATGGAAACTATAAATCAATCGCAGTTGGAGAAAGTGAAATTAACAGAATTGCATAACCATAACAGTTTTCCAGGGTAATCTCTTTGTCTGTGTGTGTGTGTGTGTGTGTGTGTGTGTGAGAGAGAGAGAGAGAGAGAGAGCACTGAAGTACTTTACACACAATGAAGTAAAACCTCTTGTCACTTTTTGAAATGTTAAAATCGGGTCACTAATAAACAACATGAATCATTCTAATCTGTGTGCACAGAGATTACAGAAAGAGAATATACCTGTTTGGCCTATTATGTAAACACTCACTCACACACACACACACACACACACAAACACACATCCTGTCATTTCCTTCCTCTCCTCCAGAACACAAGAGGCTAAAAACATTGGAGGAGTTGTGCAGCTTGGGTGATGACCAATCCAAGACCTCCACTCTTATCCAGGCTCTGGACATCCACCCACAGGACACCAATAAAGTAAACCCACTTCATCTTTACACAGGATTAACCATTAGTTGGGAAATGACTCCCCCAAATGAAATACACATCACACGTGTGTCAGGCACTCTCTTTCCCAAGCAGTTGTGTATGTTAACTGAGCATGTTGTTATGACTGCAGCTTCATGTACTAAGGCCACCCAAGGGCCTTCAGAAACCAGCGTTGATAGCTTGTGTGCGTAAGACACAGCCAGCTGTTGAAGTTCGAAGTGCTATGCGAGGGGTGGCGGTGGCTCATCCAGTGAACCAGGAACCTGACTCTCAATCTGTGGATTACACAGGTTGGCTGTATTCTTTTTCCCTCATAGATAGTAACATACTGTGTGGTATAATACATATAGAAAAATTAGCCTTTTCATCCTGGTCATGATATGCATCCTTATGGCTAAAATTGCTATTTTTTCTGTCCATAATCTTCTATTTTCAGGGTTTGAAGGGCTTCGGTTTGATGCCCAAGGGATGATTCTTCCACATAGCATACTGGGTAGTTTAGAGGATTTCAGAAGTTATCTGGAGGACAAAGGGGAGACTGAGGTACATTCAGAACAAATATGAAAAGAAAATACATTTTTTACATACAGTATTTAAAACCTGGCACTCAAGATCAGTAAACTTAAAAATTGAAATTTTTAATTGAAATTCTTTGTTGGTCTCCTCTGCTTCCTTCTATCCTCCCTCCACTGTCCAGTTGGTGAAGCAAATACCAAAGGCCCAGGGAGATCCCCTATGTGAGGCCCGGGGGAGGCATCACTCTGAGGCTGTGGAGAAAGGGGGTGGACTGCCCTCAGGCTGCAGAAACATCCAGAGTAATGCCCTGCAGCACTGGCATACACATATGAGGCAGCGCAGGCAGCAGCAGCAGTTTTTATCTGGTGAGCTGATGAGAACAAGAGAGAGATCTGAATTACAGCTTTAGCCTGTTTACAACTGCAGATGTGAGAGAAACCACAGTAAACTCGCTTACCTGCATTTACATTAAAATTAACAGTATACCAGAACAATAACAGGCATTAAAGAAAACACACTTAAACCTGAATCAGGTGTTAATGAATTAACGAACCTCGTTCATGCATAATCTCAAATGAGGTTTCTCGTTTTAATCAAATGAAAGACCAATCTGCCGATTTAAAAAAAATGTCTCTGTCTACGTCTCTGTTGATCTGTGGCTCTTTCCAACTCTTTCAAGACTCACTCAACACGCCCGTTGAATGCTTACTGATGAACCAAGCGAACCGTTTCAGAGAAACTCAGGAGCGGAGGGAACTTCTAAGCCAAGTCATGCCACTCATCCACTCTGGATATGTATGACACACATTTGTCTGTCCTACTGTCTGTAGTCGTCTGTCAGACATGTTTGTTATAGTTTTGCAATAACTAAAATCTCTAAAAATTTTCTCTACACTGCCTCCAGTCGTGTATGTCTTTACCTCCATGTCTTAGGGTTACCGTGTGGGCAGTGAGTTTTGGAGTCTCCCCCAGCATTATGGAGATGACGTGAGTGGCATTACAGCCACTCTGACTCAGACGGAGCAGGGCAGACGGGAACCTGTCACACGCATAGCGCAACCAAGCAGCATACGCCAGGAATCAGGTACACACAGACACCTGCAACACGCTGTGCCAATATTTCCCTTCAGCTTTCTGGTCATGCTTTGCCTGAAACCGTTCTTCTGTGACGTGATGGTTAAGCTGTCCACTTCCTCCTCTGATGAGACGTTTTTAATAACCAGACTTGCCATTAACGGCAATCTGAAAACATCTTCAAATAAGTTCACCAAAGAAAATGAGTTGTAAAGAGAGGTAATGCATCATAACCTGGATGCGACTGGTTGCAGAAGATGATGAAGAGCCTCTTTTTGGGGGACTATTCTAAACTGTGTTCTCTCTCTTTGTGAAATTTTTCATCCTGTAGGAATGATTTGTGCTGACGCTCTGCGTCCAGCCTCCCGGACTTGGGACCAGAGTGCATACCTGCAGCACCAGTGCCAGGAGCTCAGAGAGGTCCTCCAGGACATGGAAATCCAAAAGCCGGTAACATGGGCACAAATTAATACCATTGGCCCTATTGTACATTCACAATAGGCCCTTGCTCCTGGTGATTTGCTGTTTTAAATTTGAGTGTAAATTATGAAATTTTGTCAATGGCAATCAACCTATTCAGTCGTGTAGGTATGAGGATGTGTTGGTGGGACTGTATTTGCTCATATTTATTATATCTGATGTATAATATATTTTATAGTAGACAACAGGTTGAAATGATAGAAAGTTATATAGCTATAGAATTATACTCTGTTGACATTTCCCATAAAGCATGGCAAATTATGAATCCAAGAGAACCAACTGCACCCCACCTTTTTCAGCCTATATTTGTTTAGAATTTGACAAACTGGCACCATTAAAAGTATGCTGAATTAGCCATTAGCTGTTCCTGTTGCCTGTTTGCAATGCAACCATGGCTGTACAGACTACAATTTCTTTAATGAAGAAAACTAAAGAACATCATGATTCTCAGGCAAGTTTAGGATATGTGCATCATGTCTGTGTGTTCAAACTGTAACAACCTTCCCCTTATTTTCAGACCACTGGTGATGCACTTGTCACTCCAGCCTTCACAGCCTCACTGTGAAAACCACTAGTCTCACCTGAAAGTTGTCAGACCACAATCCAAATCAAAGACTATTCACATTACACCTTTTTCTGTTCTCCCTAACAACAATAAGCACATCATTTCAATGCACAGCACAGGTCTAGATTGCACATGGTTTGTGCTGACACAAACAACTTAATTATTAATTACTGGACCAGTTGTCCAACCACACATCCCACTGAAGCTGCTCGCACCCTCAGAACACTCTGTCTCTCACTGCTGGAGCTGCAAGCTGCTCATGATCAGTCTCTTCACGAACAGCTTGTCAACACCCTCTTGGGCATACTGTTCTTGCTTTTCTGCACAAGGAACAACCTGCAGCACATGGGCAATGCAGACAAGAAAATGTGCACACAGCCACACAAATATACATATGCATACAGAACACACATGCACACACATACACTCAAAACTGTTAGATACTCTTGTCCAAATATGTGGTAGTGGGTTTTTTTTTTACCTGT
Organism: Chaetodon trifasciatus; assembly: GCA_037975065.1. Classification (NCBI taxonomy): domain Eukaryota; kingdom Metazoa; phylum Chordata; class Actinopteri; order Chaetodontiformes; family Chaetodontidae; genus Chaetodon; species Chaetodon trifasciatus. The sequence continues at coordinate 1,348,243 of JBBMOE010000076.1, forward strand.
AAAACATGCAAATGCATTAGGAGATTAAAGAAGCACTGTAGCCATGCCGTAAATACTCGCCTGTTTACAAAGTTCTGAAATCTGGACCGCTCCCATTCATAGAATAGCACTGTTGATGTCTGTGGTGTAATAAAATCCAAGAAAAGGGACCAAACGTGCCGTACTGCCCTCTGTGCATTACAATGACTCTATCAGTAGAGGCAGGAGGTTCTGGGGTAAACACTTCTTTGCACAGCCAGTTCCCTTTTAGTCTCATTAACAAGGTAAGTAACGGGTGCAAATTGTGGGAAGGTTTATTCAAATTCCATTTTTTTTCTGGTCACACTCGTTATCCTCCTCCCCATGTTTCTCCCTCTCTTGCTATCTCTTTCACACACACACACACACACACACACACACACACACACACACACACACACACACACACACACACACACACATCTATGACATAAGAGGAAATGATGCTGAAGTGATTTAAGGCCTGAAGTACCCTTTGACTAACACACAGACAGAGACAGATTGTCCTGTCAGCAGCTGACTTATCTATGTCTGCGTGACATCTGTGCAAAGGGACAGAGATGATGATGTGGGAGGGGGTTATTAAGAGAGGGAAAAAAGAGACAGGAAGATAAGTAGTAAGGGTGGAAACAGAGATAGCTCAAGCCTCCACTGTTGCGAAGAAGTTTGAACTACAGGGCATTTATTGCATTTTCAGTGTTATAATATAGTGATAGAGCTCTGTCCTCACTGATAAGTTCATTCAAACAAAACATTTAGATGCATATTATAGTTAGGGGAAGGAAGGTAAAGCAGTTACAATCAAGTGCAGAGCAAATATAAGTTTAAATGTTGGACTCAAACAGTTGAGTTGGAAGAGTTTGAAGGACAGCGTCCAGTAGGTGGACCTCGATCAGCTTCAATTTAGCCACTGACAACTGGACAGTGTGTTCCACAACACTTTGTCCTGTCCTGTTGCCAGTTTCATAACCCAATTTTGTCTTCTCAGGCTGTACTTTCTGGATGTGAGTGAGTATGCATATTTATTGAAATTTGACTGAGAAGGACTGTGGGTATTGATTTTCAGTTACAGGAACCAGGATGTCGAATGGACATGCAAAGCAGACCCCTTCCTTCAAAGCCACCACTCTGTGTCTCTTTCTTTACAGGACATCGATGGACTGGAAGTGATTGGCTCTAGCAAGCCATCCACTTTTGTCACGATGTGTCGTAGTCCCTTACTGGAGGAGAAAGAAGAGGAGGAGGAGCACATGGAGATTAAGAAGGAGAACCTGTGAGGAAAAAACCTTTGCTCTTCTTTACTGATTCATTAGCCATTGCTATACTTCCAACCAACTTTTTCTAGACTGAATAAGTCAAAATCTGGCCAGTAGTGCTGGAGAAACAAATTACATGGACATATTTTCCATTAATGCAGGATTCAACATTTACCAAAAATTCATGACATGAAAATTGTACCTCGTCTTTACACATATTTGTCCATTTAAGGACGGTTTCCTGAAGTTTGAAAATTTCCAGTTAGACAAAAATGCTTGAATACATCATTGTATTGAATGTCTAGATCATCTCATTTAGGGATGTGGAGAAGTCTGGTTTTTAGCGTGTGGGCCATGTTGTTTGAAGATCCAACCCCTGAATTTTGAGACAGCTAAAGACAAACGTACTCATTCCCTAATTAGCAAACTCACGGCCATAATGGTGCTGCTGTCTCATTGTCTTCTGAAGTGATCCCCTGGCCCAGTATGATGATGTCCAGTCAGATGTTCTGTCCATACCTGCCTTGAGGTTCTGTGGTCAGCTGGCCAGCTGGACTGGAAACTCTGTCACTAAGCAGGTACAGAGGGGCCTTCAAACAGTTCAGCAATTAATTTTCAATCCATGTAAATTCTCAAATATTTTTACTTGACTCAGACAAAACCAGGCTTATATTAGATACATGGTTTTATTTCTTATTTCCCATTCTCCTAGTTAATGCAGCACTTTCTCTATGTTTACCTGTTGTCTTGATAAATTCAGTGTAATGTCCATTTCCACAAAACTAATTCCATCAGTTATTAGTTAGTTAGTGAATACCAGCTATTATGAGAATTTACAGTCTGTGTCTTACAGGTGACCTTTGCCACGACCCATGCTTGTATTATGTAGCAAACATACTGCACACACATCTTTATGCTAGGTAATGTGTTATTTGCTTTGCTTTGACTTGTCACCTTCTCGCTCTCTGACACTCATTGACCAGGGAGAAATAGGGATCAATGCCACAATAACCTTCGAGGCCCTGACTGGAGAAAGAGCCTCATCCCACCTGGAGCTGCACAATGAGGGCTGCACAGCCATCTTCTACAGCTGGCAGCAGCTGCTCATGCCACGAAGCTTTCCACACCTGCGATCACAAACAAAGAGTCCGGTCTTCTACTTCAACTCCTCCTCTGGTACAAACAAACAGAATCTGACACCTGCTGCCACCACTCTTAAATCATGCACTATTTGTCCCTGTGACAGCCCATCATACTGGATCTTTCAACCAGTTCTCACCCCCACCCCCACCCCCACCCCTTTTTTGCTTTCCATTTTGGTTCCACTCCCATCCAAGGTGTGATCCTTCCAGGTGACACCCGGCAGATGGAATTCACATTTAAATCAAAAGAGCCAGGCATCAAAACTGAACTGTGGCAGCTCAACACCCACCCCATGCTGTTGCAGGGAGCCTCCATGCAAATCACACTGAGGGGAGTGGCTCTGTACCAGGACAAAACCGCAGACCAGAGGCTTTTCATTGAGGTGGTGTACAATCAAACCGTGTCTCCGGTGATTTTCAAAAACACAAACCTATATGTGTTTTTGTCTGTGTTTCTGTTGTGTGTGCATGAGCAGAAGAAGCTGGAAAAGACAGTGATGTTAAAACTGTGTCGGTCGATTGCATATGAGGTACTGCAGGGGGTCCACACTCCAGAGAGACCCAGCTCTCCTGCAGAACTCTACATCACTGAAGAGCAAAAGTTTTTAAGCAAAAACCAAAAGGTAAATGTGGAAGCGGTTTCCTTAAAGTTTCAAACACCTTTCTTTGAGGTCACTGAAGCTGTGGTTGTATTTTGTATAAATTCTCCTTAAGGTTTATAGAAAATCTAAATTTAATCAGTGTTGCTCACAGAGAATGATCCTGTAAAATTTGTAACACGTTGTTTATCATACATCAGGGTTGCTCAATTTCATGTATCACCGATATGTCAGATTTGTTTCTTTGTGTAATTCCATCTGAATCTGAGTCACACCACCTCATTCAGTGTGAGATGACCAGTTAATAGATCCATTCATTGTGATGTTCTTTTTGATATTTCACTCACTGTAGGCAAGGGTATGATCAGCCCATTATGGCTGCCACATGGTAACCAAGTCGCGTCTGTCATTACCAAATATTAGAATAATTACAGCTCTCTTGGCTGTTCACATGGTCACATTTTGTTACCACAAAGAGTGGCACACATAGTTCCTTTCTTTGAAGAGTGAATAAACATGATGACAGGAATCAAAGCTGTTAGAGGAGGATAGCAATTATCATCCTGTAGCGTGACAGTAATTTCTGTTTCAATGGAGTCTTGTTTAAACGTTTATTACTGCTCCATTTTAGTTGCAGTACCATGATCAACCAGTGGAGGACCTAAAGAAACTGTGGCAAGAGGTGAACCCAGGACACTCCTGGGACCTCTCTGTTGATACACTCAGACAGGTGGAGACATTATGTAGTGTTATTGTACATAATAAGATGTAGCAGATTGATTCATTTTACAGTTTATCTTCTCCTCTTCGAGTGCACTACATACCCTTCTGCAATTTTTTATACCATGATGATGCATCAGAGACATAACATACTAATCCATTCATATGTTGCTCTACTTAAGGCTGTGCTGTCTCTGCCTGAGCCAGAGTCAGCTCGGGAAAGGAGCCTGGCCCAGCTCAACTCTCTGCTTCTGCAGCTTTCTGAACCCTCTGAACTGAAATACCATCTAACAGCAGCAGCTATTGGGTGAGGCATAAACACGAGAGTCAGTGTAGCATCTCTATCCTAGCACCTTAACTCTGTCATATACACCCCCACGCTCCACACCCACACAGCCAGAGTGGTAAACCTACATGTTATGGTGGTGTGTATTGCCCCCTGCAGGCAGCAGCTATGGAGGAAGATGCTGGACATGATTGTTATTGAGTCCATGTGGCTCAGAAACTTGCTGGGCCTTCCAGAAAGAGGCACATGGTTCGATAAAAAGGAGGAATCCCTAATCTGTGATGCTGGTAAGACTCAGAGACGTTCACTCAGACACTGGAGGATACTGGATGCTTACAACTGTTATTACATCACAGATACGGCTGACAACAGAGATGACAAGAATGAGAAAAGAGGACAAGCTGGTGCTAAAGAGGAGAGGAGTGGTGTGAGGTCCACACTTAAAGATGTCAACAAAGGAGAGTCTAAGTCAGCAACAACTGAAAAAACAGTGGAGGTGAGGGGAAATTTGGTAGATGTGTTTGTGTAGGCTGACTGTCCTTCATCACTACAGAGACGGGATACTATAAAATGTTTTGCCACTTAGAGGCAGCACATTCACAAGTATTTTAACTATCAGACTGAATGAAGTATCATGTTTTGTAAGACATGGCACATCACTTCAGCTGGCTTCCAGCTCATCCAACTATGAGTCAGCATCACCAATTCAAACAAGCTGTCATTTCATCATTCATTCATCTGCCATTTAACAAGGCAACTCTTGTTTTTTTGTCACTATTGACTGCTTCCACACAACCCAGACACCTACTGCCTACTCTCAATAATGCATATACCCACAACATTATCTCCTATGGGCTTGTTTTCTGAAATTATGTCCTAGTGTGTGTGTGTGTGTGTGTGTGTGTGTGTGTGTGTGTGTGTGTGTGTGTGTGTGTGTGTGTGTGTGTGTGTACATGCTGGAATCTGTTCATAACACCAGAGGTTTTTATTGTCCTTTTGACTGCATCTTGGTTTAATTTAGAGTAGGAGTACCACTGCCACAATATACAACTGTGTGACCAATATTTTTAGTGTTCTTGACTAATTCACGCACATTTGTGGGAACATGTGTGTGTTCCTTTGCGTGTGTGGGTACATAATATACCAGCCATTTGATATGTTGCATTAAACTAGACATTCTGCATCCAGTCTTCCTACTAAACGTAGGAAATTAATGCTCTCCATCCAGTGTTTTGTTCACCAGAGAAATCGTTATAGTAGCTTAGCAAAAGAATATGGTCGTGGCCATTCATACTTTCACAGTGCGACTGGTCGGGTGAGATAACAAAAAAAATGCCACTTTGCACCCATTCATTTCAATGCAGTTGATTGTTTTTCCTGCACCCATCCTCATTATACCCAGCCACTTTGCATCATCCTATTCACAAATCTGAATTTCAGCATCGTCCCATCAAACGTTAATGAGGATGCTGACCGTGCTGTGTTCTGCTGGCTCAGCTGGTCGACACGTAAACCTTCTGCTTGTGGCCGTGACCTGTTGCTTCTCTCCTCTTGTGGTTCATGTCTCCACTGTGAGCCATTGAAAAAAAGACTTAATATTGAATGTAGAAATAGACTAGAGACACAGTTTTGTCAGTGGGACTGTGTATTTTGCTGAGTGATTTTCTCCTTTGTGTGATGGTTGAGTCATAGGTAAGGTACAGCGTATTACTCACAGGGTACCATGGAAACAGAGCACAGCGCGAAAATGTGCACCTGCTCTCCAACTGTGTGCCCAGGGTGTGAATTAATAACACCTGGACTAGGCTCAGCCATCTGTGGTACACACACACACACAGCTATACATTAACTCAAACAGCACAGGACCAAAGGACATGTTAAACACCATGAAGGATGTGGGAGGCTATTTTTCATGATGTGGAACGCAGACAACCACCTATCAGCCAACTCAGCATAGAAATTCGACCCTGCTGCATGCTTAGTGAAAACTCCATCTCATCTATCAGCAACAGTCTAACTGTGTGTTTACTATCTGTTCATCCTGTGAGCAGGACAGCAGAAAGAAGGGGAAGAGAAGGGATGAAGCGGGGAGACGTGCTAGGGAAAGGCGAGGGAAGGAATCAGCCTCACTGACTGACACCCATCCAGAGAGTGTCAGTCAGCAACCTCCTGATGACCAAAATGTAGAGCCGGACACGATGGACATTTACACAAGGCTCCTGCATAAAAAGGCAAGTCTTTTAATTATCTTCCCAGGCAGTTTTTTGGGTCACCGCTGTTTTTACACACCAAGTTCAGTTTACTTGTCTTGGGGAGTACCTGTGAAAACAATGGTAAGATATAACATTGATGACGTAATCAGGGGTTATCTGGGCTTGAAACTTGAAAAGTTTAATGGAAAACCTGCCTAACAAACAAGAGGTGAGAGATTTTGGGTGCATTATGGGAAATGTAGGATCCTGTGTTTTTGAATCTTGACCCATTGTAGTGATTTAAAGTCAGAATATCTCAAGCTCTGCTGCTTTAATTTTGATTATTCTCTTTCTAAAGTCTCTTGTGAGTCCCCAATGCTAAATCGCTTGATTCTGAATTCTTCAGCAGTCCTATTATATCCTGTGAAAACATTAATCTATGTTTTTTATCTGTCGGGCAGGTTTATGCTCTGATGGAGGACCTGGTGGACAGTCTGTGTGACCTGATGGATGATCTTAATGAGGGAGATGAACAGGACACACACACACTTTTTCCACATGAGAGTCAGGCACAGAAGCCCACTGAATATATGCCCCACTAAGTGTCAAAATGTGTCACATAGACAGGTATCTATGTTTCTGTACTACATTTTGTTGCAAAATCAATAAACCTTCTGTTCCTCTGGCACAGTGGATCTAGAATAACAGTCACTCTGTCTCATTCACACTTTCACACTCATCATCAGCACGTGGTAGTGGGTTCATCAGGATGGCAGAAGTATTCAGATCCTTTACTTAAGTACTAATAATAAATAACCACACTATGAAAACACTCCACCACAAGTAAAAGTCCTTCATTTAAAACCTTTAGTGAAAGTATGTAAATATTGTCAGCAAAATGTGCTTTAAGTACCACATTAAAAGTGCTCCCCGTGCAGTGAAGTGGCTCCTGTCAGTGCTTTACTATTATATCTGATGGTTTTGGATGTAAGAACCACATATCTTTAGGAAAACAGCCCTGTTTCCAACTTTGGGACATTTTACCAGCTAATGAGGGTTTTCTTTTTAAGTTTTTTATTCATATTAAGAAGTTGGAGAATTCCCTTAACCCATACAGGAACACTTAGTCCTTCAGTTTATCAGCAAAATATGGAAAAATATTCCTGATAATCACCAAATTTGGAGACACATGGTTGTCACTGGACGGGAAGAGTATGAAAATAGTAATCTGAAAAGTAACGTGTTACTAAAGCTGTCAGACAAATGTAGTGCAGTAAAAAGCGCCTCGAATTTGTACTTTGGCACAGTACTTTAACAGCAACTGTACTTAGTTACATCCCACCGCTGACTGTGCAAACGACTCGGCCGTCCCTGCCTCTCCTCCACCGCTGTGCGCCGTGCTGTGCGTGCGTGTCCTGCCGGTGCCGTGTGCGTGTGTGGATGGGGGCTGCCTGAGTGAGAGAGGGAGTGAGGGAGCTGCCTTGTGCCGCGCTTTATCCTTGTCCTATGCGGATTTCACCGCTGACTGTCTGCCCGTGCGGCTCGCGTCACCCAGGGTAGGCCGGGATTTAGATGCGGACATCCCCCTTCAAAGGTTCCTACAACACGCACTGTTCGCCTCCTCTCTCTCTCCCTCACGTTTTCTGGATATAGGTGCGGGATAATTCTGGTTGTCCTGCAAAGCCGATCCTCGCGGAGAGGGATATAATCGGGGGCTTGGAGGGGGGGTAGCAGGGAGGCGAGGATGCTGAGCGGACAAGGCGGGAGATGAGCAATGGGTAAAGGTAAGCTGCATGTTGCTGAAATGACCGCGTTGGTTAGTTCCTTGCTGTTTTGGGTAAATTAATAATCGTTTTAGAGGGTATATACATGCAGGCTACAGTGTGCTGAGCTATGTTACCGACCTACATGTCACTCCGCTGGTAGTTGGCCTTGTACGGGAATCTGAGCTGCACATGGTAGCCCGCACAGGGAATCCACCGCAAGAGTGTGTGTGTGTGTGTGTGTGTGTGTGTGTGTGTGTGTGTGTGTGAGTAAGAGAGAGAGAGGGAGGTTGGGTAATGCAGACCCACCATGGACGCCCTCCCCCTCCTCTTCTCCATCACCACCTGAAAAATACAGTACACCTGCTGCCACAGCACGCATGCGCATCCATAAACGTGGACGACGGGGTGACGTAAGGCCTCTGTGTTGGAGCAAATTCACGCATGAGACCGGAGCTCGTGAGCTTATGAACTTAACCGCCCTCCCGGACTCGCTACAGTGTGTCATGATGGAGGTGTATTATTTTTAAGTGAAATTCAGAGCCAGCTGAGTTTTGCATCGTGTTGATCATGTGATGTACAGGCAGACTCTCTGTGGAGATGAGCATCACGACTCCGAGTTGCTGATTTCATCAGGTGAATGAGCGACTGGACTTATTACACGCAGATGAGTCATTTGAGTGTAGAGCTTGTAGCCGTGAGTCAGAAAATGTGCCCATGTCCCAGTAAAACCACCACAGCTGCTGTCTCTGTGGCCAAGGAGCTGCTGGATTATTCACAGAGCTGCTCCACAGATTGTCCCTGGATGGCTTCATCACCACTGTCTGCCTGTGTGTGTGTGTGTGTGTGTGTGTGTGTGTGTGTGTGTGTGTGTGTGTGTGTGTGTGCGTGCGTGCGTGCGTGCGTGCGTGCGTGCGTGCGTGCGTGCGTGCGTGTGTGTGTGAGACACCTCTTCAAACACACACATTAAAACTGAGCTGTACAATATGCCAGAAATATCTTGTTAATTACTGTATGGTTCAGGATGGATTTTACTCTTGAACTTCTGGTTAAAGGTCACATATAAAACTCATTGCACATTCATTGTGGCACAGTTTATTGTAATATCTGTTCGTTTTCTTTTGTAGCTTATTGGCCTGTCAGATAATGTCATTAAAATGAATTTAGTGTTGCTTCTTCTGTCTGATGGGATGTGGCCTGGACTGGTCAGATTCCTAATAGGACAGATGGAAGAGGATGATGGTAGAAATAATTCAAGTCGAAGAGTAATGATGGAAAGTAACTAAGTACAATAAGAAAGCAATTTTTTTCTAATGGAATATTTTTATAGTGTGAGATTTACTTAGTCTTACTTAGTAGTCGATTTGAATACTGAGTTTTAACAGCGTGGGGGGCCAGCAGCACATACTTATTCCAGGGCTCACAATAATGCACAAATTCATCTGTTACAATGGTGGATAGATTCTGGATTTGGGTTACACACCAACAGCAAAACACTCACACACCGTTTCAGCTGATTCCATCACCAACGATTCCTTCCGTTTGTCCCCTCAGTTTTTTTTTAGAGTTTTCATGCACAAAGAGAAAGATCATATTGCTCCCACAATAGAAATGATCTGTTGTGGTGTGATAAAAAGAGTTTCAAACACCTCAGACAGTAGACAGCGCCAGCCTTCAATGACTTGTGTGTGTGTGTATGTGCAGATGATTATGCAGAAAGGTGATAGCGGTTGCATTTGCTGAGCTTCACTTTCTTCTTTGTGCCCTTCATTGTCTCTGTCCCTCTCTGTCTCCCTTGCACAAACACTCTCAGACACGTCCTCCTCTCGGAGTTTTCTCTCCGTGTCCCTGCTGTGTGCATCTCAGTTGCCCTGTGCTTCTGCTGATGTTTGCTTTTCGGCAGGATGAGGCATCCCATGACTTGTTTCACTATGGCAGCCTTTTGTGAACTGCCATGGGGCAGCAGTGGACAGAGATGAACAAGAGACATTAAGAAGTCCTTCTTGAATATCGTTATTATTGTTGGTAGTGATTCTAGCAGTAGCAGTCTGTTAATAATGATCTTATATTCAGAGTCAAAGGTATGAATGGATTACTGAACTTGCTTGTCAGGCACAAGCTCAAGGGCCTGGTATGTCAGGGGCCCATAAGCGCTTGAATGGAGTGCTGTTATTAACTTTTTCTTCTGAATTTCAGGTGCAGAAAGCACTTTTTTTCTGGTTAACCTTCAAAATGTTGCTGAAAAAGGGACTGGAGTGAGGAACCTGAGTGGCCAGCATATACAGATACATTCATTCATTCATCTTCTATACCCCTTGTATCCCTTTCGGGGTTGGGGGGGGCTGGAGCCTATCCCAGCTGTCAACAGGCGAGAGGCGGGGTACACCCTGAGCCAGTTGCCAGGCGACTGCAGGGCAACACACACACAAGCATTCACTCTCACATTCACACCTACGGGCAATTTAGAGTCACCAATTAACCTAATGTTAGCATGTTTTTGGTCTGTGGGAGGAAGCCGGAGTGCCCAGAGAGAACCCACGCATGCACGGGAAGAACATGCAAACTTCACACAGAAAGGCCCCCGCCTGACCCCGGGATCGAACCGGGAACCTTCTTGCTGTGAGGCACGCGCACTACCTGCTGCGCCACCGTGCTGCCTATACAGATACATGTGATATGCTAATATTAGCTGATTTATTAGTTTGGATACTCTAGGAAACATGGCACTATTCATTGCTGCAGACTTAGTGGTTTAGTCTTGAATGAAACACTTTAAAGTAAATGAATGTTTGTGTTTGTTTGCACACAATTATGAAGTGAAAGAAATGCATTCATACTGTAATTTATACATACTGATTTTTTGCCGTTGTTGTTGAAACAAGTAACTAAAGTATGTGGAGTTTCTTGACAAATCTCACGCAGGTAGAAAATGTTGAGAAAGGCAACACATCATTCAAAATTTAACTTCAGAAAAAAAAGACAAACTCGTGTTCAGAGGGATCGTGACGTTGTAAGGACTCAGCTTTGGTCTAATGGTTTAAATACGTTCTGTGTCAGTCACAGCTTAGTCGCAGGCAGAGGGAGGAATCCTTAATGATCAATTCCCCCGTGTCCTCTCTGAAATATGAATTTGGAAGAGAAAACTGGGTTGTGTGTGTGTGTGTGTCTGTGTGCACGCAGGCATTTGTGTGTGTGTGCGTGTGTGTGTGTGTGTGTGTGTGTGTGTGTGTGTGTGTGTGTTGGCCTGAATAAAATAAGCCACCAGGAAGCTTCATCAGACACCTGAGTGCCAGAGCTTCTGTATGACCTACTTCCTGGCTGGGCAGCAGCTACGAGCCTCTCATTCAGTCACTATCATCAGTCATGTTTCTACTGCTCAGTGTTGTCAAATTGAAGTAAATTTATCAACACTATCCAACACTTTGGTTTATGTGCAAATACCTGCAAAACTAATGGCATGCCTACCAGGACAGACAAGATATTTGTTTATTATGAGAGATAATATGTTATAATTAAGTCTCATCAGAAAGTCTTCGGCACTTAGGAGGAGGGGCATCGCCCTGAGCATCCCCCCATGGAGTCCAGACACTGGTGGCGGTCGCTGAAGACTCTGTTGACTGATAGGCTGATGAGGATGATGAAATGATGAGTCTTCCTGACTGAACTTCTGCTAGAGCTTCATTCTTGTTGGCCTTAGTAGCTCGTGTTTAGTGCTAATTAGCAAGTATTAGCATGTCAACATGCTAAACTATGATGGTGAACATGGTAAACATTATACCTGCTCAACGTCAGCATGTTAGTATTGTCACTGTGAGTTAGAAATCACGGGGAAAAAACAGCATAACTCACTGAATCCATAGCAACACTGTGCTGACCATTTGTGTCCCAAAGCATTATGGGAACTATAATTCTAATCATTACTGAGGCTCAGACTGGGATGGGCCACAATGCCAGGTTTTGAAACCCCCTGATCTGACTCTGTTTTTTTATGAGATCAACCTTAAAAGAGTGAACATCTCTGTGGTTTGTTGTCTCTGTCTCTTTGTTCCAGGGGCGTCCTGTAACTCCTGACAGAGAAGAGGAGCCTTCATTGCCATAGCTGCTGCTCCTCTCCTGCTCCAGTCCACATTCTTCCTTCCACCCCCTCTCTTCACCTGTTGAGTGTTCATTTTTGACTTTCTATCCCTCCACATCCTCCATCACCTGTCACCATGACAACCTCAGCTCTGCGACGGCAGGTGAAGAATATTGTGCACAACTATTCAGAAGCAGAGATCAAGGTATCATGCTGCACTCTCCTCAAGTGTCCCTGATGCGCAGTAGCTTTTATGTATTGGACTTGAACGACATTTACGTTGAGTCATCAGATCAGAAGACATCAGAACAAACTCTTGACTTAAAACTTAAATAAAATATGCTTTGACTCTTTTAATCCATCACTTCTTTATGACAAACAAATACAAACAAATGGACATCATTTCCCGTCTGCTGGTGATGTATTTAGGTTCGTGAGGCCACTTCCAACGACCCATGGGGCCCGTCCTCGTCTCTCATGTCAGAGATCGCTGACTTGACCTTCAACGTGGTGGCGTTTGCTGAGGTCATGGGCATGGTGTGGAAACGCCTCAATGACAGCGGCAAGAACTGGAGACACGTCTACAAGGTGAACCTCATTAAAGAGTTTCTGTCAGATTTGACTTCTCAGTTGGATTATAAATGCTCTCTGTGTTCATGCTTCTCTTCCTTTCTGCTAGCTTACTTTACTTTCATCTCTTCTCTCCTTTTACCTTTCCCTTTCTAATAATTTATTAAACTAGTTTCTCTCCCTCCACAAACATACTTCACCTTCACACTTCTGTCTGCTGCTACGTCTTCTTTTGACCCTCTCTGTCATTACTAAATACCTGCAAAACTATGACTTTCTTCCTCAGCTGCACTTTGTGTGACAATATGGATTGATAATGCCGTTTAGCAAATATTGCATGCTAACATGCTACACCAGCACAGCGAACATGGTAAACATTAGAAATTGACACCCTAGCATTAGCATGATGACATTGACGTTTAGCTCAAGTGCAGCCTCTCAGAGCCGCTAGCATGGCTAAAGACTCCTAGTTTTGTTATACCGTTGTCTCCTGTTTCCATGTCAGTACACACATCCCTGTAAAGTACTTCTATTTAACAATATTTATGTATTTTTCTACAACTATAATATGGAGAGTGGAGATGTGAAGAAATACTCTTTTTGGTCTGTCAGTGTGGTAATCAGCATTTCCCTCCAGGCCCTGACTCTGTTGGACTACCTGCTGAAGACAGGATCAGAGAGAGTGGCCCAACAGTGCCGTGAGAACGCATTCACTATTCAGGTACTGGACTGCAGCAAGAGGAGAGCCTCAGGAGTACAGCTGGTTTATTGTTTATTGTTTATTGTCTGAGTCATCACTAGTTGTTACCTTCAGTTAATGTTACACTGCATAATGTAGAAAAAAACAATCACCCAACACAGTAACATTACATTCAAACATGGAATAGAACAATCAACCACTTGTCTCCAATCATAGTCAGTGAATACACGCTTTACCTGTTTTGTGCAGGCCTGTCTCCCTTTATTTACTGGATTCCTGAGATAAAGGTCAAGAGTAAATTATTATTTTGGATGAATTCATGAATTCGTGTTTATGTGTGGTTCAGACGCTACGTGACTTCCAATACGTGGACCGCGATGGTAGAGACCAGGGTGCCAACGTGAGAGAAAAAGCACGCCAACTGGTGTGTCTCCTCCGAGATGAGGAGCGGCTCCGCCAGGAGAGGAGCCAGGCTCTGAAGACCAAGGAACGAATGGCTGGGGGAGGCAGTGGAGGGGGCGGGGGTGTTTACGGAGGTATACCCCCATCTTACCACCCGGGAAGGCGAACAAGCCAGCCCAGCATGGCTGTTCTGTACGGAGAGGAGTTCAGCCGCTCCAGAGGCTCTCCATCCTCCTTTAACTGTGAGTGTTGTGGCCAGTGTTTTAAGCTGTGAACACATATCATCACCCTTAAAGTTTATGTACACATCCATCAGTTGTAAAACAATGTTGTCGTTTATTTGGCTCTTCAGCTGCTCAATGCTCCACTATGTTCACCAGCTACTTGCTGACTTTGTCTGTCTCCCTTTTGGTGATGAGCAGGTCGTGTAAAACGAGTTTTTTATAGCACAATTCATGACTGTCTCTTCTACTGCATGGGAGAAAGTTGAAAACCATAAATCCAGAAACACTATTTGAAAACATGTTGGACAAAAATCTTACCTTTGTGTCCAATTAAGTTTTGTTGTGTGGCGTCTTCTTTGCCTCAATGCAGTGTGCCATATCACAGTGAGGCAAAGAACCCATAATGGGCTCTTTGCTGCCCTCTGAGGCCAGACAGTCACAAGCAGCCACTACTTTTTGACAGCTGTGAGTGTAGCTGAATGATCTTTTGCAAATGTGCCTCACCACCACCTCTGCTAGAGAGCAGCGTTCAGCCGCTTTCCTGAGCTTTTGGAAGACAGGCATTAAAAATACACACTTGTCTTCAGGCTGATCCCAAGTGAAATGCACGTTGTGCGTTTGTTGTGTGTGTTGCCCAGCACTTTCAACAATCCAACACATACATTATCAATACTGCAGCACAGGACTGAAAAAAAATCAAGCTCCACACTTCCTGTGCTCCATGTCTCATGCATCCCCACAACAATCTGAGCATTTTTCCTCACCCACCATCATCCTCCCTCTAACTCCCTCACTCGTTTCCACCTGCAGCCTCGTCCTCATCTCCTCGCGCCGCCTCAGACCTGGAGCAGGCCCGACCCCAGACCAGCGGCGAGGAGGAGCTGCAGCTCCAGCTGGCCTTAGCAATGAGCAGGGAGGAGAGTCAGAAGGTAAAACAACACACTCACACACACACACACACACACACACACACACACACTCCTCTTCTGTACTCGAGCCACACATCTCATTGCCCCTTGATGATTTCAGTAATGAAAATTTTGTTAGAAAAAATCTGAACATTCGCCCACCTTCATCTAGCCAGCCCTTCCTTTCCCTGTTACCATAGAGATGGATGAAGACACACAAATTACAGATTGCTTTAAGCCTTAGCCAAAAGGAGCATGAGCAGGTACACACACGCAGACACACACCTCACTCCTCACCATGCAGTGTCCACATTCATTAGTCCTCTCGTGTGTGTATTTGATGATATGGTTTTCAGATCTGAACTGAAATGCGTCTCTAATGACTTTCTTCCCAACTCCTTCCTTCCTCAGCCAGTTCGTTCCTTTCCAGGACCTCTGCTGCGTGCCTCTCAAACTGTTCACACTGTGTTTAAATGTTTAAACTTCTACATATAAAACATCTTCTTCGCTCTTTCTTCTGCTATGCTCTGAACCAGCCTCTGCTCTTTGTCAGCTGAATATTTCAAACAGCACACAAAAGTCACAAGCCAAAGACGGTCTCACTAATGCTGTGGTGTATGCAAGTGCGTGCTCATTGCCGTGGCGATAATGTTGATGATGTCACGATGCCACCCCTGCAGGAGCAGTGCTGTCGTCAAGGAGACGAGTCTCTGTTACAGAAGGCCCTGGATGAGAGCAGGAGAGAGAGCCAGTCAGGGACACAGGAGGTGAGTTTAAAAGCTCTGTGTGTGTGTGTGTGTGTGTATGTGTGTGTGAGCTGCACAGTATGTGTGTGGGTGCATGCGTGCCACACAAATGTGTTTGGATGGAGAAGTGGGCGGGTGCGTTTGTAGGTGGATGTTGGCAGACATTTAGAGAATGAAGTGGAGTTTATAGTGCGGACTGTGGGACAGGGAGGGAAACGAGACAAAAAGACAGAGATCAGCACAACGAGGGAGGTTTGAGAGAGAAATGCCAGAGAGCGGAGAGAGACGAGAGAGAGATGTCTGCTGAATGATAATGACTTCGTCTTGTCTAACCTTGAGCTCAGCATGACATTTCCTTGAAAGCATGCTCCTTATCTTGTAGCACAGCAGCTCTTTTACTCACTGGCCTGTCAGAGGGAGTATCAGAGTCACCAGCTGTCTCATGTAAAGGTCTCCAAGGCTTGCAATTGGTTATATCACATGGCTTGTTGTGAAAGTCCCATTACTTTCAGGTGCTCCTTAAATGTCAGATACATGTCATATATCATCATGTCTTGTATCATCAGACAGTCAAAAATGACATTTTAATTTTCGTTTGTCTGGTGCTGTGATTTAGCACGATTTACAATGGTTGTAGTGATATTGAATTCTTAAAGACGCCCTTCACACGTGGTTTAAGACAAATTAAACTATAAAATCTAAAAAGACGACACCTGGAATAATAGTTTGTGTCAGTGCTTCGTTACACATTCTTAACATTACATCTACTCCTTCTCCATCATTTAAACATGTAGCAACATTTTTCATTTCTGAAATGTAATCACTGGACACATGATTCTCAGGGTATGTGCATTAGAGGTTCGTTGTGTAGTAGTTGTAAATTTTTCAGGTTTCACATGTAAATAATATTAACATATTTGAACTGTCAAAATTATAATTGACATAATTTAACATGTAGTTCCACAGATGTTAAACAGAATTTAGAGAGAAATGTCTAAATGATACATTTGATTTATGTACATTGTTATAATCATGATGCTGATGTGAAGTGTAGAAAATGCCATTTCAATTAACAATAGCTCAAAAAATATCATAGGCTTATATTTTCCATGTACTTAGTTATTTGCTAAAATGAAATTATGTGCTGCAGAAGCCTCCACATGAGCAGTTTTTAAGGTATCACATTTCCAAATGCCCACTTAACGTGTCATCTTAATGCACATACAGTCTGTAGCACTTTGTTACATGAAGTTGAGCAGTTAGCAAAATGCTGTTAGCAGAATGCACTGCTGTCTGCTCTGCCAACTGCTACAGAATAAACAGTGGAGCCCAGATGCAGTTTGTTAACTCCCTCAATCACTTTTCACTGCATTACATCATGTAATCCCTTTGCATCTCATAGCATACAGTTAACAATACCCACTGTTCTGTGTAAATCAGACTCTACAGTATAACTCACAAGGATGCTTAAATGCTCCTGCTGTTAGAAATGTGTGTTTTCAGTCGAGTACCAGTGAAACACGTGCTTATTCATGCTGAAAGGAAACAACATAGTGTTTCTTTTTAAAGTGAGTCAGTTGTTTCCTGGTAAGTGAATAAAGACTGCACTGCTCTGTCAAAACCACATATCTCTAAAACATCAACTTTGAGTGAGTTTTTACAAACAACTATAAACAATTTATTTAGTTTAAGAATTTTCTCAAAGCATAAAGAAACACCATCCTACTCTGATCAAATCTGGCAATACATGGTTTTAATTGGAACAGCATCAGGGAAACATTTCAGACACCACGACTTCTTTATCAACTGCTTAACTCAGCTAAGATCCGCCAAGCTGAATGTCTAAATCGTGTTTTAAAGTAAACGTTACGTGTATCACACAATCTCAGTTACTGTGTTGGTCCTTATACTCTCTTCCAAACAAATTTCTAATTAAGAGTCCTGCATGATTCAAAAATCTGCCCTGTACCACAAACCTGAGAGTATCTGGCACAAATTTACAGAAAGGTGTTTTGCTCCCTCTGTAGTCAGCCATGCTGGACCTGGTGGACATATTTGGCCCCTCATCCGAGGCCCCACCTCCGCCTAGTGACCCTTGGAACTCTGCACAGCCCACCTGTGATGTCACCTCTGACCCCTGGGACTCTGTAGGTGGGTGGTTCATCAGAAACACACAAAGGCCAAAATGATGCTAGACCTATTGTACCAGCTCTTTGTGTTTTCTCAGATTCTGAGTTAGCATGTTTTTAATGCTCCACAGCAGTCCACTCCAGCACTCCTGTGATTGGTAGCCCTTGGACGGCCCCTCCCTCATCCTCCAACGCGTCCAATCCTTGGGCTCCCTCACACACAGACCCTTGGGAAGCTGCACCTGTCTCCTCCAGTCCTGTCGATCAAGCGTGGGACAGCCCAACAGATGGAGGTACCTTTCGGAAACTCTGATGTTATCAAGTTTTTGATGTTTGCCCAAAAATGTAAGATTTTACTGTGTTGAATTTGACATGCAGGTGGCGAAGGGGCAGATCCGTTCACTGCACAGGAAGAGGAGAAGCCTCAACAAGAGGTTCCTCAAGTGTCGTCCCCTCAACCTGCTAGTCCCACAGGTAGTTTAGTATAAGACAGACAGAAGTGCTGTGGACTTTAAATACAGAAGCCATAAGTTTCCTGCATTGACAGGAAGACCAAAGGTAGCCTACTGTGGTGTCTAAAAATGATTTTTCTTGTCCTGATGCAGATGCAGAGCTGTTTGGGGTAAAAGCAAACTCTGACCCATTTGCCGAAGCGGATTCCAAACCAGATCCGTTTGGGACTGACCCTCCGGTGAAACCCCAGGTAAATGGACGAGAGTCGGCCAGCCCAGAGATGTTTGACCTGTCCCGGCTTGCACCCCCACTCAGCGCCCCGCCTACTCGTGTGTGTCGAACCCCAGAGGCCTTCCTGGGACCTACAGGGGCATCGCTGGTCAATTTAGACGCTCTGATACCCTCCAACCCACCTAGCAAGACACACAACAACCCCTTCCTCTCAGGTAACAAACAACCTTTCGAGAACTCACATTCTATTCTTTCATAAACATTGTGATATTATGAAAAGGTTTTTTACCCAATTCTGTCTTCTTAGGTCTGAGTGCTCCATCTCCAACCAACCCCTTCCACTGCGACCAGCCTCGTCTCACCCTCAACCAAATGCGACCATCCTCTACATCCCCACTGCCCCCACACATGCTTTCCTACAGCCCGTCGCTGCCCCTCCCTCTGCACCACCAGCCACCCATCCTGCCCTCCTCTCTCACACAACCTCCCGCCGGACTCCTGGACCTTCCCTCCAACCTCCCACAGCCTCTGCTCCCCCTTTCTCCGCGACCAGCTCCCCGGGCTCAGTCACAGACACAGACACACAGCCACAACCCCTTCCTCTGAGACGCCCGCATCTTTCACGCTCTGGTCTGCAGAGGGAGACGACAGAACAGACTCTTTCTGGATTCATCTATGCCGACTGCAATGAGACTAGTTTAAAATGAGCCTGACCTGGACTGCGGATCCTGGCTTGATGTCATCGTGCACACTTGAAGCGGATCAGTCTTGGACTGGATGTAGGTGTGTCTGTCTAAAGACACATTAGCTGCTATTTAACCTGAACTCTTGAAGAAAAGCTCACTCACACACACACATGCACTCAGGCGCACTTGAGGGTGCACAGACACAGACATGCACACACCACCAAACTAACAGGGTGTATCTCAACAGTCCCTTCGATGCCTTTTTCCCTGTGAAAAGTGACGACTCCGAGCACCCTCTGACCACACAGACAGGACTATTCCATTAGAAGATTGGGATGAAGCCACATACTTACTTTGATTGTCCACCAAGATTCACAAGGATCCTTATCGCTGCTGCTTCACCGACGAAAGCATGAATGCATCCCGCCCCCCACCTCCCGAGACTCCAAACTATTCTATTCTACTGAGCACCTGAGATGAGTTCTTCAAATAAATCCTCTTTTTCTCATGAGTCAAATAGTATCTTGAGCTTTATTGGCACAACTGAATCACTGGAGACAGTGTCACTGTAAGATTCAAAACAGCATTCAGCACTGTTCAAGAACTAATTGACTCAGGCATCCCTTCCTACATCAACATAATGATATCTATTTTGCATTGCCTTGTTACCTTGCAAGCTCAATAGCACCTTGTCCTAAGTTAGTTATGTTGTTTGTCCTTTAAGGCAAGCAGCCCCAACAAGATCCAGGTGGATTTTAAAACTGGACTGAACAAGCCTAAGCTAGACCTTACTGTCTCAATCTGGACTTAAACTGATCACTGATTGTATCCTATCGGACCCGTGTGCCTGTCTCTACAGCTGACCCACAATGCATTCCCGGCTGGTTGTTATTGGCGCCATGGAGGAGGACCTCAGGGAGACCGCTCTGTCCCTCATCCAATGAGAGTCAACCTTAGGTGAATTGAAAGGCATTTCTACAGAGAAAAACGACAGGGAGATCAATGACTTTATTTCAGATGTTAGCATAAAAATGAGATATGAAGAGATAAGTGAGAAGCAAAGGAAAGCTGAAGCGAAATAAGGTAAAATGATTACAGATGATTGACTGATGTGTTGAGCAGCAGCTCCTCTCCTCAGCTCCTCGTTCACTAAAAAGTCTGACAGTACGAGATGTTTGGTGATCACTGCACTGAACCTGGACCTGAATGTGAAATGCCTGCCTATAGATACACACAGGCTTAGTACATATGTATTTAACAGAATGATACCTATAAAGTATTATGGAATATTATACCAATAAATGAATGGTGTTTGCATTATACTTTCTAAAGTGTTCATATGATTGATTGATGAGGTACTCATTCATTTCATCTCTTACAGATAACTGCCACGTACAGTTAGACAGTAATATGTGTTCATTACTGAGTCCAATTGTTGACTTATGCTACTGTTACATTACATTTCAGCGTTCACTAAACTTCTCTCTCATTTCATCCTTCACACAACTGCCTCGGTCTCAGACTGTCTGAAAGTGTGCGCTGTTGACACCATTGCGATGTGGGACATGATGGAACATAAGTAGCCAATCTGGTTGTCCATGTGTCTGATTCTTACGCAGCAGCGTAGCAAAGTAAGCGACAGCCAGCAGTGTTAACTCACCATATGACAGTGAGCCTCAGTCCTCAGTAAACTGTTTATTTAGCAGTGAAATGTGTGCATAGGCACTAGTCAAAAAATGAGATTAAGTGTCCGAAATAAATGGCACTCCTCTACCTGGTGTTACAGAGAAACATAAAAATTCATAGCTATTTTTGGTCTCTAGCAACTCCTGAGACAAACATCTGACTCTTTAGCTGCTAAACACTCAATTATGTCCACTAGCTTGTCGCTGACTGTGTCTGTCTGATGCAAGTAAAGTATTAAGTGGAAGTGAGCTGCAAATACATCCGATAATTCTCTGTAGCTTTGTCTCTATTAGTGACCCCTTTCACATTGACATGTGTATTGTTAGTGCTGAGGAGAGGATGGAGTTGATATGAGCAGTTCTGCTCTTTGGCCACTAGGTGGTGGTATTGACACAGTGTACTGCTTTGACACTGCAGGCTTTTGCTCCTGCTATTCACTCCTAATTATATCATCAATCCTAATAATATTTTACACCTGGGATTCTAAATGTATACAGTTGCATGTGTGTTAGTGACGTAAACCAGCAGACAGCACACACTTAAGGTCTCAAGCCGTAGTACTGTAAACAACAGCTGTACCACAGTCATTATCAAACTAATGTGTCCATCCTTTGAACCGTGGAAATATAGTTTTCCAGATACGTTGTCATGCACTGAAGTCTTGCGAAGGGGAAATGTTCATGGCAGTACAGCCAGTTGTTAAGGGGATTTCTTGCCCTTGACAAAGTATTGAAATGGTAGAAAGACTGGTTTCACCATCCTTAGGCCCTGCTGTGGCCCCTGTTAAAGCCATCCTCAGCTGTCAACTCACTGTATGTCTCCTAACTGTGTGTGTCTGCATGTGCTGCAGCTCAAGATAAATTAAAACCACCACAAATCCTCTCAAAAGGTCAAATACGGGCAATTACCAAAGCAAAACTAAACAAATGAGGGACATCCAATCATGCCCATACCTCAAGATACACTCGCACACTTCCCCTCTCTTTAATGTCTGGCATTTCTGTCCAAACAAAATCATGTGCAGTCTGATCGCAGATCAGACAACAGACAACAGCTGCGGTCTCGACCTCCAGATACAGTAACTCAACTTGTGTGCACATTTGAAATGCACCATCGCCATGTGGTATTGATTTGGTGGAGGAAGGGACGTAAACAGGCAGCAGTGATTGATAGTGAGACCAGTTGTGAGAGCGAGTGCAGAATACTTTTTATTGCAAAAGCAGTTCAGAAACCCTGTGAAGCTGCTGTGCAAGGAACTGGACGAACTTCACAGCCATAGTCAGAACAGACTCAGAGGGATTCATAACCTCGTCCTGAACTTCTAAGATTGAAACGTCTGAGTAATATAATTAACTTTTAGTTAATCATGAACGGCTGTCTGCAACTATCAGTCTCTATGAGTCAGAAATTAATATCTGGCTTGCTTCACAGGCCCAGTGCAATACTCCTGCAAGGATAAATGGATGGTTTCTCTGGAGTCTCACAGCGTTTCAGCAGACAGCGACACAAACATACAGTCTTTCTCCCGGCTATCCCGTTTAGCATGTAAGCACTGTTGCATCTGTACCATCAGACCAGATTCCCTCTTGATATCGTTTATCATGCACTCAGGTGTGAGAGAATAATCCCTGATCCTGGTCTATCCCCCCCCCCCAGGAGCTGTTGTTCCTGGCCTGCAGTGAGGCATTCGTCCAATTAAAAGACGCATTCAAAGTGATAAATTAAGCTTAGTCTGATCGAGATGCTGCTGCAATGTGGGAACAATTATTCTGCAGCTCACTCTCTACACTCCATCCTGTCTGAGTGGTGCCCTGATTAAGGAGGATTGTGTGTCTGTGTAGTAAAATTCAGCACTTCATTAAAAATATCTTGGGACTTTAGCCAGAGGTAAGAGAGTTTATGTGTTTCTAAAATGGGCAACATAGAAGTTAAGCAGCTTATGTTCCTCCAGGCTTTTGTCTTTTTAATTGCTTGTGAATCGTATTATAGTTATTTAACAAAAAACAAATGAGGATTAATATGACAGTAATGGAGGGGTTGGCCTTCTGTCCTCTGAAAGTACCATAGATCTAATGGGTATAATGGATTTCAAATATTGTATAACCCCTGATGACTGATGTTTGATGACTCAGGTCATGACTTCAGCTGTTGGATTATCCGTACTGCATCTGTGTAGCTGCTGTGATGTTTATTTCAGTTAGTTGTTATAGTAACCACGGTCATAGTAAATTTAAATACATCACTCAGAATGAGTCACACTTACTGACACAAAACCTGGAGCTGGTACAGTAGTACAAACATACTGCTAAAAAGACTGCACTTAACCACACACACACACACACACACACACTTCCATCACTTTTTGGGACATTACATAGACTTACATTCATTTCCTGGAAACTTACCCTATCCATAACCAGAACCACTACTTGCCTACCCCTAACCTTACCCTAACCTAAACCTCTTCACTCCAAAAAATTAATTATTTACATTATGGGGGGCTGCATTTTGTCCCCACAAGTGACTGTGTAAACAGATTTTTGTCCCCACAATGTGAGTAATGCATGGGTACACGTACACACACACACACACACACACACACACACACACACACACACACACACACACACAGACACTCACTCATAATTGATTGACTTTCCTTTTCGAGAGAAAATGAAAATGATGGTCAAAAACAATATTTCAGCCCATCCTGTTTTTCTGTCTGTTCACCAAGACAAACCTCCCATGCTGCACGCTGCCAACATTAACACATAGAGCTGCACTGTGTCAAACAAAACAAGGAAAGAGAGAAAAAGAGAACTCCTGATATTCACATGAAAATGGAAAAAAAAAAAAAAAAGGAATCACAGGAATCACAGTGTAGTTGTCACAATAAGGCTTGGGGGTTGTTGTCCTGATGGGATAATTCATCATTGAAACTCCAGTTTAAGCAATTATGAATTGTGTTTTATAAACTGTAGTTGTTCTAAACATTTCTGTTTTGCTTATGTTTCACAAGAAACAATTTGATTCTGTATACCCCTCAATACATTTCATGTTGTTACTACATTAGGTTGTAAAAAGGCAAATTTAAATATGATGGAATTCATTCAACAAATAATAATGAACACTTGAGCTTGAAGGTTCACAACCGACCCTGGAAATAATAGATATACCAACACGTTACCACATGAACGAAATACCACAGTTAGGTCACAACTGAGCAATCTCCATGAGAACTGAACAAACTCTA
This sequence comes from Chaetodon trifasciatus, assembly GCA_037975065.1. Classification (NCBI taxonomy): domain Eukaryota; kingdom Metazoa; phylum Chordata; class Actinopteri; order Chaetodontiformes; family Chaetodontidae; genus Chaetodon; species Chaetodon trifasciatus. The sequence continues at coordinate 1,372,282 of JBBMOE010000076.1, forward strand.
CCGGCTGAAGGCCGCCAGATGTGGCTGAAAGCTTTGGAAAAGCTCCTCCCAGTGACCCCTATACTAAGATTCTTTTTGTCCAAATAATGAATATTGACAACCAAAATACAAAGTTTCATGAAATTCCAGACAAAATATAAACATATTTCAAACGATATATAAATCTTAATTAAGCATGAATGATGATTTGTCACATGTTGTCAGGTGTTAATATTCTATATTATGTACATTATGTATTATATACAGATGAGGAAGAAAGATGTTTGCCACGCTGTCGGAGACGTCACTATTCCAAATGATTGACAGTGAGCTACAGCGAATCCGGTGTCTGTCCGTGTTTTACACGAACCAATAGCTGTCTGGAATTCAATGTTTGCGGAAGTTGTGACACTAGTCTCAACGCAGCAAGGTTTCACTACACGTTTTGTAAAAATTGTTACTTTTACCGTCATTAAAATGTACAGAGCACATTTCAAGAGATGTCCTTTGTTGACGTGGATCCATCTCGTGTAGAGAATAGTTAAAAATATGTCTGAACGGACATTAGTTATTCACGTGTAGCTCCCGTTGGTCACTCCTCGTCACCGACTGACTTAACCTCCATCGTTGTCAGCCATACTTACGTGACTTATTTAATCGGCTGAACCGAGTTTAGACGTCGGCTAACTTCTGTTGCGTTGCACACATAAGAAGCGAGACTCTAGTAGCAGAGGGACCGGGGGCTCGGAGGGGTGACATGAACCCACCGAAGCGGCTCCGTGCCACGGGAAGTGAAGCGGAGGCGCCGTTGAGAGAGCAGGAGGATGAGACGAGAGCAGTGGATGTGGTGGGTGGTTGGCTGATACGCCCGAACACAGCTAACAGTGATGTACTGATCTGAAGTTGCATGAACAGCAGAAGGGGCAGTTTTTGGATGCTGCACATGGAAATGAGGTGTTCTTCAAAACACTGACACACTGTCAATTTATCTATTATTAAATCAACTTGATGATTTATTTCTGTGCACCCTAGTGTAAACAGTTTCCCCACAAATCTATCACAGATCATCTTTAAGACGCGTCATTGCAGCAGTTTTATACATTTTGGCAAATTAACTCCAGAACTGATTGTTTAAAGGATCTTATTAGTTATTCTTGGCTGCTTGTTTGTGCGTAAATTAGCTGCACTGACTGTAAAATCCCTCTCTGTGCTTTCTGGGCTCAGAGTATTGTCATGCCCATGTACAATGCATCCTGCTGGTTGGATGAATGTCTGCAGGCTGTACTACACCAAGACTTCACTGGAACCATGGAGCTCTCTGTCTTTGACGACGCAAGCACTGTGAGTTTGTTTGCTTGTTTGCCCATTTACACATGTGAGTATGTCATTTGTTTCAGAATATGAGTTCAGTCGGATTTCTGTGTGTGTGTGTGTGTGTGTGTGCTTTAGGATGATTCTAGGAAAGTTGTGGAGGGTTGGAGGGAGAGGCTGGAGGCCAGGGGCATCTCACTAGTGATCGCTGGCCACAACTCTGCACAGCCCAGAGGAGGTCAGTAGATCTTTAGGTTGTTTATCAACAAATAACTTGCAGCCCTGCCTGGATTATCTTGTCAAACAAAGACTTTGGCAGTTCATTTTATATGTGAAGCCAGATTGGCGGAATGAAGTAATAGACAAACAGAAGGAATTGATCAGACAGTTATTTTTAGGGAAAAAATGGCCATGAACTCTGCAGAACTTTGCCAATATTTTGAGCATGAAGTTGAAAGCTCAGATTGTCAAAAATGTTTGTAATTCAGTGAGCGAAATGTGACGTATTTGCATTGCCTCTTTTCGTTGCTTTAACAAATCATTTTGAAAATCAACAGGCGATTTTCAAAATGATTAGTTTCAAAGCACTGTTTTGGTTTGGTTCCAGCATACATTTGTGAGCATTTGTGCCCATACAGTATATACCTGCGGCCAACCTCAGATCCTGCAACAGAACACGTAGATTTTCCCACACAAGGAACTCAAAGTAATAATATAAAAATAAAAAAGTGAATTGAAACAAAAAGAGAATGACACCATTTTGAATAAAGAATGAGCAACTGTTCGTAATATACAATCTAAAGAATATGTGTAAATCTCTACTAAATACACATTTTTCTAAGCTTGCATTTTTGCAGTAGTTGTTGTTTCTGTGTCACTTTTAAGCTTTTTATATTGTCTGAATCATTTCTACTATTTTAATCTTTTTTTCTGTAAGGCACTTTGCAACATGCATGTGCTATACAAATAAGAGTTGCTGTTATTATTATTAACATGTGACATATTCTTCTTGGTCTCTAATAACTGTGTTGGTACTCAGTGTATTCAGCATCGAGGTTACATTACATGAAGTGGCCACTGCCACAATTGCAGGAAACCCTCAGGTGGACACCACAGAGTTACTAATGACTGTCACTGGATCAACAAATCTGGGAAAATATTTTGTTGGGGAGCAAAATTAAGAAGCTTTGTGTTTAGTTTTGGTGTAGTTTTATATTCTTCTGATCAATCAGGGAACAATTATGTTTGACAAAGATAATACAGCATGATAATCACTGTGGTGGACTTCCTCTCTCCTGTGTGTGACTGGCATGGCCTCACAGTGTCGTGTTATCATGTCATGTCATTTTTTGGCTTTGTCAAATGACGCTATGTGATTTTTAATGTTGCCACATGTTTAACGGTTGAATTACTAACACATAGCCAAATGGAAATAGTTAGCACACAGAGGCACATACAACTGCAAGAATGTACGGGCACACACACACACACACACACACACACACACACACACACACACACACACTTAAAACAAGCATTCTTGTTCTTTTGTCTTTCAGTGGGATATGCAAAGAATCAGGCAATATCTCAGAGTTGTGGACAATACTTGTGCTTTCAGGATGCGGTAAGTAGTGTGTGTGTGTGTGTGTGTGTGTGTGTAAGAGCATGTTTCATTTCATTTTCCAGATGTCTTCCATGACACATACAGTAGTGAGTCAAAAGTAATTAGTTCATATTGGTTTGTCTAAATATACAGGCTGCACGTTCACACGCAGACCTCAGCAGCTCAGTGACTGTTTGACAGACCTGTCAGAACACATAACTATTGGGCTCAGAGCTGCGTTTGATATATACATGCTTTATACGTGCATGTTCATATGAATGGCAGCTCTGTCTTTGAAACAGTGCTTTGTAGCTGCTTGTCTGAAGGTTCAAATTGTCAAAACTACAAATCAAAGGCCACAACATCTAAATTTGCAATCTTTGTTCAGAGTCATGCAGCGTATCAAAGACTCGTTTCTGCTAATGGGTTTTTGCCAGAATGAAAGACTTGATGGAAATAAGATTGCTTTCTCAGAAAACAATCAACTTCTGACATTTGTTCTCTTGCTTTTGTTTGTGTTATGCTGCTCCACACTGATCATATCCTGCTACGCTTTTTCCTCTAAAACCTTAAATTTACATTTTAAGTTTTAACTTCCCATTTAAATACTCTTTCTGTCTTCTCGGTGCGTCAGCCTCCTTTATTCCCACAAAGCCCATGAAAATAATGTTGTTTTTCTCAACTTTGTATGGTGTAAGTTGAAGCGTATTACAACTGTAAGTTATCTTTCTTTAGTCATGTTTTTGTGTCTCTATTCGAAATTTTCTGATTTTATTTTGTATATTTTGGCTATTTTTTGCAATTTGGCATTTTAATTGCACTTGTTTTCTCACTCACCTCATTGTTTTTTGTGATTTGTATGAAGTAGCTGTTGCTGTTTTCCTGTGAGATTAATGAAGTTATCTAACCAGCTATCTGTCTATAGATGGAGAGCTTGACAGATAAATAGACCTCCTAGCCATAAAAACACTTTTTTTTTTGTTTTTAATGGTGGCATACACAAAGCTGACAGGAGACTTATAGGACATTTATACTGATCCTGATGTCACATGATGTTGAGAACTGCCCACAGTTAACTTTTGAATTTATATTTTTGTTCTCCAGGATGATGTTATGTTGCCTGAAAGAGTTCGTCTGCAGTATGAGGCGTCTCTCCTCCACCCAAACTCAGTAAGTTCTCCCTCAAGCATTTGCTTACTCACTTCCTTCCCTCTCTGTTGCTCTCTGCCTTCACTGCTCCTCCCTTTCTTTTCTCCTCACGTTTCTCCCCCCTTTTCCCTTTCTCTCTTTCTCTCTGACTGGTCCCTGCCTAAAAATCAAAAATATTCATGTTGTTTGCAACAGTTACCGTGTGTGTGTGTGTTTCCATGCAGTTGGCATGCAGAGCAGTGTGAGTATCCGGTGTTGATGCTTTCTGTGGCCTGCCAGGTCAGAGGTTAAAGGTCATGTGTGTGAGGGAAGTGAGGGAGACAGCATGGAGACAGCAGGCCTGCTGCCCTGCACAAACAACCTGCCTCTTTCTGTGATGGCTGTGATAGTTTATGATTCTGGATAAAAATGAGGCCCTGTGGTTTGTTATTCAGTTCTGTGTAACCTCTCTCCTCTTTGTGTAAGCCCCTGTATGTGTCAAACATGCAAAAAAAATGCTATATGTTCTTGATTAATCGTGAATTGCATGTAAAATGTCAAGAAAATTCCCACGACAAGTTACCAGAGCCAAAGCTGACATATATGGTGTATGTGCTCTTTCATGATAGCTGATTGGCTGTAAAGTTCGGAGGCTTCCAGAGGGGTCCACAGAGCGTTACACTCGCTGGATCAACACAATAACTCAGGATCAGCTCATCACACAGGTAAATACCCACAGCCTGGTACAGAGTGTGCGTTTGGGCACACATGCTGTGTCTGTGAGTGTGTTGTGTTAGTGTGTATGGGAGAGGTCATGTGCCAGGCAGCCACCAGGTCAGACAGAAACAGGATACGTACCTGCCGTCCGGAGTTTCCACGGAAATGTGGCAGTAGACTGGAAGGAGGATGCAGCATCACTCCTGACCTCTCTGTCCATCTCGGTCCCACCAGAGGAAGCAGGTCGCACTGGCAGCTGTCTGCTCAGGGTAGTCCATACTGGAAACTGTTGGCAGTGGAAAAGCTCATTTTGAAGACAGTTTCTGTTTCAGCTGATCCTGCAGTAGAAATTTTTACATACAGTATAGTGCCTGTTGTTCTTGAATGTTATTAACATCACTGAAAACAGCAGTATTGTTACTGTGAACAAATCCATGTGCATATTTAAAGGCTCACTATTAGTGTCTGCACTCCACCAGGTTGGATTTCAGAAGAAATCGTTTTATGGCCCAAAAATGACTGATAACATTCTCCTACACTGGCGTTGTGTTGCCTTGCTAGTGCGGTACTACAATCAATAACACACTGCAGAATAACACATCATTCAGCGAGACTGATGTTGATGATGTTTAGACATTTTACACACCACAAAAACTTACACAGATATAAACTAGTTAAAGGTGCTATTCAGTGAAAATCTTTTTATTCCACTTTTACAGATTATCTGTTTACTTTGACCATATTAAGTCGACACATTAGTCATTAAATGATAACAGAGCCCTGAAATAAACATGAAACCAGTGGCAGCATTTCTATTTATGTAGAGATGGAAGTTAACTGTTCCTGTCTGAACAAAACATACTGTCACCTTGGATACAAGACAACCTGGACCCACTCTCACTCTAACACACACACACACACACACACACACACACACACACACACACACACAGAGTCTGCATAACTCCTTAGCAGACATTCCAGGATATTTATATGATATTAAGTTTCATGGAGCATGAGAATGAGATCATGCATTGATTCTGCAGGCCCCGTTTCCTTCCCCTTCTCTTTCTTCACTTTATCTGCCTTTACTTTCAGTTTCTAGGTAAAAGAAACAGAATCTAACTGAGTTAAAACCAGAGATTTACTCAGGGTGGAGCTCGTTTAACTTGATCCAGAGCTGGAACCTGAGCGTTCATCTGTATCACATTAGATATGGTCATCCCAAACCTGCCCGACCCCGCTGATTTCTGACATCCACACCGACTCTCTCCCTCTCGCTGTCCCCTGGTTTCCCAGAACTCATTCTTATTCCTCTTATTCATGCTTTTGGCCACAGCTTACATCTGCAAAATGTTGCAATATTACAACAGAAGGGAGAGGAGTTGTACGTAGGCGGACACACACACACACACACACACACACACACACATACACATACATACAAGATTCTGTCCAGCTGTTTGACTGGCTGAATCCAGATGTTTTTCACAATTTTCTTCATCTGTGATGCATTTCAGTTATGCAGTAGTATTTCACTTCAACCAAGAACAATTGCATCCTCATGCACACGCACAAACACATGTACACACAGCATGTGAAACACAGTGACGTGGTTGGACAGATCAACCTGGAATGACCCTCAGATTGAAAATGCAAAAACACTGCTGTACAAAACACACCCTCACACACACACACACACACAGAGGAAAGGAAGAACAAGGAGGGGTGGGTGTCCGGAGAGAGGAGCGGGCATGAGGCGGGAGTAAAGAGGCAGAAATATAACGGCTGTAATGTGGTCCTCGTGTATTAACGAGGTTGTGGTTAGAAGGAGAAGGAGAGGCCAAAACACGCTCATTAGTCAAAGATCATGTGCAAGAGGATGGAAGTGTGCATCCTTCCCCTGCACACTTCAGGAAGCACAAACTTCTGGATGAGCGCACATGTGGCTGCACTCTAACCTGCTTTGTTTGCAGGATTAGAAGTTAACTTACTCAGAGTCCTTCTCCATTAGGCTGTTTGCTCCTCAAATCCAAATGGGAAATTTCCACTAAATCCCAGACAGGTTTTAGCTGATACAGATGTTATGCTCTCTAACAAGACTAAAAGTTCCTTTTTCTTGATAGTCCAGCTGAAATAAAATAAGTTTCCTGCACCGTGTGTGTATGTGTGAGTGTGTGTGAGAGAGAGGGAGAGCTTGAATGAGTGAATCTAATTACATATCCTGGTAACTCTTCAGGATTTGATTGTGGAAGCCTGAGTGTTTGTGTGTTTACATTAAACATGAACACATTTTCTTACAAACGTGGCCATTCATAGTGACCATAATGGACACTTGCTTTGTGTCCCCAAATCACAGCATTATATGACTGACGATGTGATTTGTGGATTGCATATGTTCAAATGTCCTGCTTTATAGTCTGCACTGGTGTGTCTCAGGTGTACACGTCTCATGGGCCTACAGTCATCATGCCGACATGGTTCTGCTCAAGAAGCTGGTTCCTGAAGGTCGGAGCGTTTGACGAGGGAGGAAAGGTGAGGGTTAACTGTTCCCAAAGCTTCCATCAGCAAACACTGAACCAGACCCAACTGTAGGCTGACAAAATCCTGCCTGAACTCACCCGAGCTGTCAGCCACTAAAACATCTAATATATGAATGTATTACAGTTATTGATCGTCAGCTACAACCATTATTCCACCTTCTTCTCTCCAGGGAGTCCCAGAGGACCTGCTCTTCTTCTACCAGAGTATTCGTCAAGGAGGGGGTGTGGCCAGAGTCGACCAGTGCCTGCTGGTGTACCGTTACCACGAGAAGGCCACCACACACTCTGTAACAGAGTCAGTCCCACACACACACACACACACACATACTTGGACACAGTGTTGATCCACCACCTACTCACAGCTGCCCACTGGCATCCCAGATTTTCTCAGGCCTCACTACTCTCACACACTAATATACACACACAAAAACACACACAGACGCATGTTTTCGTAATCATGAGATTTTCAGAATGTTTTGTGAATTCCAGAAACTTTCCCAGCAAGTGAATCAGGAATTTCAACTTGTTTTCTTCTCTCTGTGGAATGTCCAGTGTCTCTCAGACGCCGTCAGGAGGCAATCAGATCCCGTGTTTGAGATGGTGTGTGTGTGTGTGTGTGTGTGTGTGTGTGTGTGTGTGTCTGTGTCTGAAGGACCTGACACCCCTGCTGCTGCATGTGCTTTTTCAAGGTCATGTGGTGTCTGCAGGTGTGTGTGTGTGTGTGTGTGTGTGTGTGTGTGTGCCTTAAAATGTAAAACACCAAAGGAGAAGGTCTTTTCCTGCCTCCCTCCCACACCACCTCTCTTTCATCCTCTCTTTCCTGTTATCCCTCCTTCCTTTCCTCCTACCTTCCTTCCTTCCTCCCCTGCGTCCGTCCACTACTCGTATATCTGGCTGCGTTGACGCACTCCTTCACCCATCATCCTCCTCTCTGTCTTCATCTATCATCTCTCTATTTTTGGAGGCCTATTTCAAGCTGGCCTTGCCTACTTTCCACTCTCCCCCATTTCTTATCGCCCCTTCCCATCACAGCCTACCTACTTCCTCTCTTTAGTCAGATGAAACCGTCACCTTCTTTCTTTCTCTCTCACACACATACACACACGCGCATACACACATACACGTAATTGTAGCGGCTCTGTCAGCGAGGTGAGAAGTGTGTTTTAAAAAGAGTCAAGATGGTGCCAAAGAGTAACTGAGCAGAGAGGCTTCTTAACACACAAAGGCTGTGTTTATAAATGTGAGTGTGTGTATGTGAGTCTACACCAGAGTGTGTGAAAGTGTGTTTGCCTTTTGATCTGCAGGGTATTAGGAGGATGAAGGCTTCAGTGTGTGTATACAGACCGAGTTTACAGTGAATCTCCGCCATGTTTCTGCCATGTCTTAGAATCAAAGCCTGTATAGTGAATGTACAGAAAAGCAATGTGGAGACCACCCGCACTCCATCGTGGTGGTGGGTTTGGGTTTGTTTGTCGTGTGAGGCCCACTGTCAGACCCAGCAAGACGCTGATGTCAGGAGATGAGAGTGGAGCACCTCCTGTCCATGTGTCCATATAATTACTCAGTATCAGTGCATGCCTGTGTGTGCGTGTGATGGAGGGAGGAGGAAGGAGTCACGAGCATGAGTAGAGCGTGAAGACATTTATCTGAGTGTAAAGGTGTGTGTGTGAGAGAGAGAGAGAGAGAGAGAGAGAGAGAGAGAGGCCTGTGTACAGCTGTGCATATCAGTCAAGGTGCAGGCAAGAGGAAAACAGGCTAATTTAAGACAGGCACAAAAAAAGCAGACTACTGTTAATGAAAACTCAGTTATAGTTTTCAGAAATGCAGTAAATGCTTTTGGAAAATAAATTTAAGGAGGAGATTATCATCTGGTGCTGAAAAGGATTTTTCAGATTAATTATTATTGTAGTTATCTTTCATTTCTCCCAGCTGTGATAACTGTGTGCTCATCAGCTGCTGTTATCCAGAGCAGACGGTCAGACAGGCTGTAAGCAAACCTACAATTTTGGCAAATTATTCAAACTACCTCATTTGGAGGTCAAACTGAAAGTGAATGCACCTGAAATGTGCGTAACAATCATTCTATGCTCAGGAAAAGTGTGTGCACAACTAAGTATACAATACAACAATAGTAACTATAGCAAGTATACTTAACTTTTGGCTTCAGAAGTTGAGTATACTCTCTTCCAAATAAGTTTGTCCAACTTAAAACTTCCTTGTCAGGCATCCTTTTAAAGAATTTACTCAGCAGGTACAGTCTTGTTACTGAGAGAAATTATGGCCAAAACTAAAACCCATATTGTAATGAACTGCAATCATCCTTTAAAGAAATAGTTTTGGGAAATTTCATGATTTCTTGCCAATAGTTGGATCGATACCATTCTCATATCTGTAAGCACTTAGTCCCTGTAGCCTTGTCATCGATTAGAGGTTGCCAGGCAACCAGCAGAGACTCCAGGAAGTCACCGTTCCCAGCCAAGAAATTTTCATTTTTACAGAGATGCTGGTAGGTGGATTGTGTTACTTGTGGACAGAGCCAGACTAACTATTTTACAGTTTTTCCAGTCTTTATGCTAAGCTAAGATCTCCTGGCTGTAGTTACATATTAACGTACAGACGTGAGAGTGGAATCAGTGTTCTCATCGAACTCCCAGCAAGAGAGCGACTCTGCGTACTCCTCTAAATGTTTTCTTAAATATCCCCATACAGTATGTGGCTGTGGGATTACTTTAGATCCCATTTCCACACAAGTCACCTGCACACATGAGAGCATCTGTCACTGCGTCCTGAGGAGCTCAGACCAAAGAGATCAAACGAATCAGTGTTTCCAAACCAGAGTGTCACAAACAATCCTGACTGAGGTTTACAGACAGCATTTCTGACTTTCAGATTGTACGTCTCCTGCCTCCTCTGTGTCCATCCTCCTCTCATCTCCTGTGTTTCCAGGGAAACCATTTGGAAGCTGCGAGTGGACTTTCTGCAGGAGCGAGTTCTCAGCCAATGGGACAGCTTCACCATATGGAACGCTGGGAAACAGGGCCGGAAGCTGTACCGATGCCTCAGCCCAACCAATCAGAAGAAGGTGCATTGCCTCTAGCGCTTGCAGTTGGATGTGAGACTCCAGCCAAATGATTTTTGTTTTTTACTGTTTTCCGCCTGTTGGTGGATAGAAGTGGTGGAAAAAGTCTCCTTCTCTTTCATTGCCATTCTGATTCATTTATCAGGTGAAGGCTTTCTGTGATGTCGATGAGAACAAGATCCAGAAAGGCTTTTACACATATGAGGAATCCAAGGTGAGATCAAGCATCCTGGAGACAAAATAAAACAGGTTTACTGCAAACAGGGCTGCAAGGCCGTCAAGCCAAGAATATGAGCTTCGTAACCTTTATAAGATATGATTCAACTGACTTCCAGTTAACTGGATTTCTGTGAAGCTGTGACCAACGATGTGGTCTGTGTGTCTTTCTCTCTGTTGATATCCCTCCAGCAAAGACCTAAGCCAAAAATCCCAGTTCTGCACTACAAAGTCGCCTCCGCCCCTTTCATTATCTGTGTTAAACTGGTGAGCAGAACGCGTGTTTGTGTTTTGTATGTTTGCTGTTTCTGACCGCCTGTCCCTCAGGTCTGTAATCTAAGTTAACGACATAATGATCAAGGGCGTGTGCCCGGCACAGGACATAACACACACACACACAGAGTCAGGAAATGGGTAGAGACAGCAGCCAGATCTTTGATCACATGGTGCTTGTACAAACATCTCATGTTTTTGCCAGAGTTGTTCTTTGCACATTTTGTACTCCAAAACTCAGATCTGTTGCTAAGCCTTTTCTTAACATTATGACACTCTCTTTTTATTTTAATTTTCTATTAAGGTGCAATAACACGCATACTGACAGACATATAGGTGTTCTGGAAGCCAGATTACTGATTGTCTATTTACCACCTCGCCAGACTCGGACATCAAATCCAGAGTGACCCCACCTACAGGGGCTGCTAATTGCTCAATTATGGGAATTGGGAGACGTAATCATAGTCAGAGGACACGGAGACCTGGACTCAATCATTCTCTCCCTCTCTCTCTCTCTCTCTCTCATTCTCTATGACACACACATAAACACCTGGAGTCAATCACAATCACAAGTCTTTTTTTATGCATTGATGAACTTTGTACATTTTCCATTATTAAACCTGAAGTGAAGCAGTGACTTCATTAAAAAGATGAAGCACTACTGATCTTCTTATAATGTGTGTGTGTGTGTGTGTGTGTGTGTGTGTGTGTGTGTGTGTGTGTGTGTGTGTGTGTGTGTGTGTGCGTGTGTGTGGTTTCATCTGCAGGACATGACTGAAGGTGTTCTGGAGGAAAACCTCAACTCTTTGCAGCTAAAGGAAGGAACAGATTACTACCATTTCAACTGACTGCTCAGGATGACAGAGTCAATGGCGAGGAGCCCCACAGTGTCACCAGGCTGCTCAGAGAGGACTGAGGAATAGGCAGGTGACATAACAGGAAGAGTGAACCAAACTCTGGGACAGAGACAATACCAAGACAAAGGAAAGATATGTTTCTAATGTGTTTTGAGTGTTAAAGGACATGTCTTGTGTGTTGGAAAGAATGTGAAAATGTTCTCAAAGTTTTCCTTGGCAGAGTCATCGGGGCGGCTGATAAAGGCACAACAGTACATCCCAGCCCTGTTTTCTCTGCCTCACACCTGGACCCCAGCACTGAGATCATTACTGTTGTTAAATGAGGACAGCCATACCAATCTCATGCTTGTCCATTAAATAGGAGGCCATAGCCAGAAGACACTTTGGCTAACCACAAAGACTGGAAACAGAGGGAAACAGCAAGCCTGGCTCTGTCCAAAGGCAGCAAAATCAGCCCACCAGCACCTCTAAAGCTCACTAATTAACACATTACATTATGTTTGTTGAGGCAATACAAGGTTATTTATGCAGCACATTTGTTGAATGCATACAGACATGGTACGGGCTATGTGCTGGATTCTTTCTTTGCTCAGTGCAGTTACTCCAGGTTTTTGCTCATTTTTACTCTTTGGTTTTTTTTACAGATGAAATAAACTACAGCAGATACAGCGTTTCCTCCTGTGTGGACTAAGTCTGGTATTTGCTAACCTGGATTCTTGGACTCATGTTGAACTTGAAGAGAGTGATGGGAGCGCATCATCACAGAAGGTTCAAGTTATAAACCATGGGATGTTTTCTAACCAGAATCCTTCACTGATTTCTTAACAGTCTTCTCTAATGCAGCCATGCAAAATCAGATGCACGCACACATCTGCTACAAATGTACAAACATGGATACTGCATATTTGTTTTTCTGTCCTTTGGTCTATTATGAAATCTAAAGAACAATAACCTCTTTAAGAGAGCTCAGTTCTGATGCGTAAACACATACACACAAAGTTTATTTTACCTCACAGAGTGTGGAGTTTTTCTGCCCAGAGGTAAACAGACCTTTCCCCACAAAATCTCCCGCGGTGTTTCCTGGGTCGGCGACGCGGTCTGCCTTACTGTAAATCTGGCCGCAGCAGTTTGTAGGGAAACAGTGGTGTCGGTAAAAAACACTGAAAGGGGTCTTCAACTCTGCCAAAGTTTTATTTTCACTACCTTTGTTTGTTATCACAGACTGAGCATATAGTTGCACAGTGGTGTGAATGCACACAATCACTGTACCATATTAGAAGTTAGGCTTGAATTCATTGTTTTTGATAATAGCAGGACTGTTTAGGCCTGATTCAGCCTGGGGTTTGAGGTGAAAACACCAGGCCTCTGCCACCCACGGAACAGTGCTTTGTAGAGGCTGAGAAAAATATCACATCCACTTAGCACGCAGTCTCCATCTAGACCCCGTTCCCCCCCGTTTCTCTACACAAACGCTTAACAAGATGGGCTTTCTTTGCAGTGATTCTTTGCAGTGGGGCTGCAGCCAATGATCATTTTTGATCAATGTGATCATTAGTTTCCTCAAAAATGACCTGTTTTGTCGCTTTAAAGGCTCACAATAACACAGAATACTCATTTCTGACTGATAGACTGAAAGATCTCAACAACAACTTGATGGATTGTCATGCAGTTTTGTAGAGACAGAGGATTGTCCTGATGACTTTGGTGATCCTCCACCTGCAACTTAACTATTATCCTGTGAAATATCTCAAGGTCATACAACTGGGACATCCATTTGTGCAGGCATTCATGGTTCCCAGTGGATGAATTCTAACAGTGTTGGTGACCCTCTGACTTTTCCTGCAGCACCTCATCAAGTCAAAATGTTCGTTTGTCCAGCGTCTTTGTTTAATACCCAATAGCTAACGACATTCCCATCAGCCTCCGCTGTACTTTGTGTTTAGCGATAATTAGAAAACTTTAACTCGCTAACACAATAAACTAAGATGGTGAAGATGATACAACTGTCAAACATCAGCATGTTAACATTTTCATTGTGAGGATGTTAGCATGCCAACATTAGCATTGAACTCAAATCACTGCTGTGTACATATTCGGGGCTTTTTAATCCCTCATCACATCTTTTTATTGGACGTGTGCTGAATACCTACACTTCATACCTCTCGTCACCATGTCTGCTGCTAAAGATTTGAGTGAGCTGCAGGCTTGACAGTTATTTGTGGCCACTCGTATTCAACATGTATGCAGTCACGGAGCGATAAGGTGCTTTGGATAAATGTCTACCAAATGGAGGCCATATATTAGAGAGTGTAAGGAACCTTAGTGATGTGTTTAAGTAAGACCACGCTCTGTCTAAATAGATCCTGTCTCCCTTACCCACTCTGCCCTCATGATGAAGCACTTGGTAGATGATCAGAGCGAGCTCTAATGGAGAATCTGTGAAAGAGACTCAGAAAGAGAGTAAACAGAGCTTTACTCAATGTTTACACTAAGTCTCTCTGCAGACATCAGACCTGATAGCACACACACACACTCACAAAATGAATGACCCTGACCCTGGAGCCTGCTTGCCCTGGCTGGTCAAATAAACCTGCACATGTGTAGAAACAAAATGCACACACACGCTTGTGCTGACACAGCTGCATGTTCTCTGGAAGCGCAGCTGATAAGAGAAAGAGATAAGAGTTGGGTGTGTTTGGGTGAAGAGAGCTGACAGAGGTCAGACACTGAAGGCTTTTTCATTCACCTGGAACTTAACCACATTCCTTAGTTTCAACATCTCTCTCGCTTTCTACAGGTAAAATATGTGAGTGTCTCTCACTGAAAGGAGACACTGTCTGCCAAATGCCAAGTACATTAACTGCATATTTTGTTGAAGTTGAATTTAGACCAGAATCTTACTTCTTGGCATCTGATTTCTCATATAAACAATTATTGTACCATAAAATCATATGATTTTTAAGAACAGCATGTAATGTCACAGAGAGAAGGTCAACTAAACAGTTAAAGCAGGACAGCCAACCACATTAAAGGTCCATTGTGGAGGATTTTTATTGCCAGAAATGGAACATAATGTTCATAGTTATGTTTTCATTACGGTATAATCACTGCAAATAAGAGTCATTGTGTTTTTGTTACCTTAGGATGAGCTCTATATCTACTGATGGAGTGGGTCTTCTATACTGCCATGTTTCTACGGTAAGCCAGAACGAACAAATCAAAAATTGGCTGCAGAGAGTGCCTGGCGTGTTTTTTGCAGCCACCATAGGGAAGAGTGAGACGAGGGATATGCATTTGGTTGCAGTCTGCAAACTCAATGCTAGATGCCACTAAATCCCACACACTCGACCTTTAAGTGAGAGCTAGCGAGTGAGATAGTCAAAGGCCAGCCTTTGCTAAAGCTAATTAGCTTCTCAAATTGTAATTTGTAATTGAAAAAAAAGTCCACTTCGATGTGCCAACATTTCCCTCTGACTTCCCTCATGTATTGAAGCTCGTAGCAGCAGCCAGTCAACCTGAAAACCAGTTTGCAGTTTCACTGCTTCTGTATGAAGTTGTCAATGCTGTGAGCGGCATGAGAGATGATCTTCCACCTACGAGCTTCCCTTGAGCAAGGCACTTAACCTCCCAATAGATCCAGTTGAGAGCTACTCCGTTGGCCCCTCGTGGATAAATAAAAGCTTTAAAAAAGATAGAGGAGTGTGCTGTGTGTGAGTAGTGAGGAAACAAAGGTCATGAAGACTGAAATTAGAGATAGAGGAATGTGTATGTGGCTCCATGAGGAAGCAGTGTGTAGACAGACGGAGTGTTCCTCCTGTCAGGCTGCTTGAGAAGAGCCAGGTGACGGCGGGGGGGGATAAGGGAGCAGGTCAGAGGCTCTGCTGCTCTGTAAATATTTCACATGGTGAAGGAGCACATGGGGTCAAACGGCACATCAGCAGCTCAGACTTCCTCCACTGTGGTGACAAGATTAGACTCAAGTCTGACTCCCACTGCAGCTCCAGATCTGCAGGGCGTCAATTATGTTAATGGTGAAATTGCATCTTTTTCTAGTCTGTAGACTGGGGGAAATGCATTGGTGGTACAGATACTATGTTGTGCTTTAAGCTGAGAGACAGAGGGGGAACGTAGAAAATCACCCTACCTGTCAGGTCATAGAGGGATTGTGCCCTCCTGCTTCAGTCCTTTTCTTTTCTGGAAGAAACGTTCATAGGAACATGTCGTCATAGATTTTGTTTGATAGAAAGTACCCCTGAATGATTTGTGTGAGTTAAACATCATTTGCGGTATCACTTCCTACAAAGTCAACTTTTACGAAAGGGTAATAAGTTCTAGCAAATGCTGATGTCTTATATATCAATTGTAAAACATCAAGAAGAGCAAATTTGGGGGTGCCATGTTGTGACAAATCTGCTTGCCAGTGTTTATTTGGTAGTGATGCAGGTATACATGTTAGTAACCCATTGAGAAATGCTCAGTAAGTTACTAGTAGTTATTGGTCTGCATCTTCTGCAGCCATTTCCAAGAAGTAGACATACAAGGTGATATGGTCCAATAAGTTGTTGTCCTCATTACTGGCTTATAACTGATCTGCAAAGCAGAATATGATTTGATTTATATTCTAAAATGGAATTCATATAAAATCTCCTTGAATAAGTAACAGGAAGGCTTTCCGATCACTGTGTGTGTGTGTGTGTGTGTGTGTGTGTGTGTGTGTGTGTGTGTGTGTGTGTGAGAGAGAGAGAGAGAGAGAGAGAGAGAGAGAGAGAGAGAGAGTGTGAGTGTGATGGAGGAGGCGTGGTAGGGGTGTGCAGGAGAGTCGGTATTTCTCGAAATGCGTTCCATAGCTCTGGCTGTGCAGGGGAATGTGACGACTCAGTAACATGCTTGCTGTTCCTCCTGTTTTCTCACGGAAAACCCGCCGAGAGGCGAACAGGCTTTCAGAGCACGTGTGTGACTTCTTGTTGTGTCAAGGCCTTTCTTTTTCCAAGCAGCGCGAGCGCTGAAATAACACAGGAATATGAGTTCTAGCACAAAAAAGTCACTATGAAATCCCATTGACGAGTGAGTCAGGCAACGTGGCAAATGAATAAGCGTGTGTGCGTGTGTGTGTGTGTGTGTGTGTGTGTGTGTGCGCGTGCGTGCGTGCGTGCGTGTGTGTGTGTGTGTGTGTGTGTGCGCGCGCGCCGGCTTCAGAGCTTAGGTGCTGGTTTGAGGGGAGCTGTAGAAGTCAGAGGATGCTGCTGTTCCAGACCTGCAGGCTACTCCCATTTTTTCTGCGATAATGTGATCCATCTGTTTGCAGAGCCAACACACTCACACAGGCTCGTACTGTTTGTCTCTGGCATTGGGGGCTGAATAGAACAGAAATGATCGAAGTCAGTTTGGCAGATAGATGTGGGCATGGCTGACAGGGCTAAAAGTCAAATGTTTAAAAAGCAGGTCATTGTATTTGTTTCTTTTCACAAACCTTTACGAGTTTGTTATAAATGCCGTTTTTATTTGCGCCCATTCTTGTTAAGCTTCTGGTGCATTTGGCCATTTCTGGGCCATGTTTATTGAATTTTTTCTTCTATTGTTCTTTATTGTTTACGTTTCAAAACAATATGCTATTCACTAATTACCAGTATCACAAGCTCTGGCGAGTGCAGCAAAAAGCACATCCAATTTCATTTGTGTAAAAGTCTGATGGTGTTTTTTTCATGCTGTAAAGAGAGCTCGAGGGTACACACATCCCTCAGGGGTGTGTGCGTGCGGGGGGAGGGTTTTGGAGCGAGCGCTCGCGTGTCACTCAAGTCAACTCAGCTGCTGGCACGCGCCCCGGGTGACGTGAAGCGGAGCGCACGCAGCAGCAGTTTTTTTAAACGGTCTGTTGTCCCGCAGCGCGCGTACTCAGCTCCTTTTACAAACCCTTGTTTTTCTTCCTCAGACGCAACATTTGCCTCGGCTGAACTCGCCATGTAGCCTGCGCGCGCTGAGCGGAGCACTGGGGGATATTTCGCTGGATCTTGCGGTTCGGGAGCAGCGGAGCGCGTGGCTTGCTACGCTGGTGTGCGGGATCCGGTGACCCGGGCGGACAGGCCACCATGCTCCGGCCGTGGGCTGCGCACTGGATCACAGCTGTGCTCCTGTGCGGGGCGGTGGCACAGTACTCCAGCGACCAGTGTAGCTGGCGAGGAAGGTGAGGATGAAGCTGGATGAAGGACTGACTGTGCGGTCATCTCAGTTCAGGAGCAGAGATCACAACAACCAATATGGTTAGAGATTGACTGTGTGATAGGTTGAACGGTCATCATAGGAGATAAGACACCAGCACATAATTCATGAATGTTGTCAACGTGTTAAAGTCATTTTCTTAAAGAAGCCCAGAAGGAAATTGGTCAGCTTTGTTCAGTGGTCTTGCAATTTCATGTCAGTCTACTTTGGCCTTTAATCTATGGATATTAAATTATAGAGGAGTCATGAAAAGAGCGTCAGTCGTGTGTGACACGGAGGCTGTCTCTCTGAACTGGCTCTGTACATTAGTCGGGATTTCAGCGGGCTGAAAGGGGTAATTAGACACATGGATGTTTGATGAAGACTTTCATGTAATCCACAGGAAGGGCACTGGAAGGTCAGAGTAAAATAAGTCACTTTCATATTCTGGTGTAGATCCACAATGGAAACTATTAAGGATGCTTTTGGCCGCTTTGCAACATTACTTGTGGTCACAGCTCAGAAATGTTCTGATGTCAGATCTCAGTAAATCAAACATCTTAATTAAAATCTTTTTACGTAATCAGTCTTCTCAAAGGGAAAACAACACATAAAGCAACTAAAGCCAATTTATATGGAAAGGAGGTGCTTTGATTTAACTTTGAGGGTCTGTTTTGAGAAGGTTATCCTGAGTGCAACATCGGAAATATGTTCCCTTTAAGATTCTGGAAATGTACTTACGATCAGAGGAATGCCTCTGCTCTCAGTGCCTATCTGAAGCAAATACAGCTATATGGCCCCTTTGATCAGTCCTCCAAGTCCCCAGGTCATAAAAAATGACTTCAGCACTCTGTTGTAAAGTTTGCCTCCTCAAACTTCTAACGACTTAATAGCCCAATCAGTTCCTGGTGTTGAGGTAGTTTTAGCACAACTAAGACAAGCAACCGCATCTGTCCAGAGTGAAAGACTGCTTGGCAGACGGCTGCACCAGAGTCGCTCTTAATGAATGTTGCAGTGTATCATTAAATCCCTTCTGTATGTTTCCATAACTCCATTCTAGATTTCTATGCATTCAGGAACATTTTTAGCATACCAAAGTCCTGGATCCAAGTTTCCTTCTAGTTGGTTGCTTGATGATTTTAGACTTTTGATTCTAACTTTCTGAGAGTTAACTACATGCCTGATGTGGAAAATGTGAGGAGAAATCTGCCCTCTCATCTGCAGTGGTTTGAGCCACGAGTCTCATCGCAGGGATGTGGAGCAGGTCTACCTACGCTGCTCTCAGGGGTCTCTGGAGTGGCTCTACCCGACAGGAGCCATCATTGTCAACCTGCGGCCAAACACAGAGCCCTCATCAGGACACATGGCAGGTCTCCATGTATGCATCAAACCCTACACGTATTCCCAGGTAGAGTATTTGCAGGCTCAACAATCAGAATATCACCCTGTGTCAGATGGATGGAGCTTAAATGTGTCCTCCTGGTCCTCTGTGTTCAGGGCTCTCATGTGTATCTGGAGCATGCTGGGGATCTGACCCTGCTGCTGGCAGAGGAGGACCAAGCTCAGGGCACCGTGCACTGTTTCAGCCTGGCAGAGGGGGCCCTCTTTGTGGAGGCCGTCCCTCAGACAGACATCAGTCGGAGGATCACAGCTTTCCAGTATGAGCTGGTGCCTGCTCAGGGGCCCGGGGCACACATGTACCCGTACCTGCACCCTGGTTTAGGTAAGAGAATGTATGCATCCATTCTGCAGTATATGGGATATTTTTCATGCCTTGTTTTCTACCTGCCTCATGCTGTTTTTTGGATGTTTTATTTTATCTTTTTGCTGCTCAATCATGAAGATGACTTGATTAGTTTTTACAGTACTGATGGCCTTTTTCCAAAGTTTTCATATTTATTCATCAAATCTGTGAATGTTTGTGTCATAATGAAGTCGTGAGCAGCAACAGTTTTTGTAGATCCAGTTTTCTGAATGCTGGCTATTGAATTTCATTGCATTCACTGTCTGTTGTTGGAAAATCATATCTAGAAGTTACATTTTTAAGCAAATAGGGTTGTTGTGATGAACATAATTCAAAAAAGGTGTTGCATTGGAAATGCTGCAGTCAGGTGTTGAAAATGAATAAGTTCATTTACAAAAGTATTGTATTTAAGTAAAACTTTAAGATATTTGTACTTTACTTGAGTATTTCCATTGTATGCTGTTTTATATTTCTAGACCACCACATTTCAGAGGGAAAGTTTGTAGTTTTTATTCCACTACACGTACTTACAGCCGTAGTTACTGAGTTACTTTTCAGCTGAAGAGTTTACGTACAAAACATGTAGTTAAAATTTACTCCACATGACCAACTATACCATGACAGTATCAGTACCAGTTACATATTAATCCATCAATGATAATGGTCCAATGGTATATTAGTATAACATTAGTAAGGTCTAATCTGCTTAATGAGTACTTCACTTTTGATACTTGATGTTGTTGCTAATACTCTTACTCAAGTTAAAATGCTGGACTTGTGCTGTAATGGAATATTATGTGATATTTCCATTTTTACTTAAGCAAGTAATTTGAATACTTCTTCCAGCACTAGTTTAGTGAACTTAAACCCACCAACAAGCAAATGTTTCCAAAGCCTTGCATGCTTACACCTTCATTATCAGCAGAAGAACTAAAACATGTTCACAGCATAGGATGGACTTTCTTCATGGAAGGTTCAGTTCCCTTGAAGTTGTTTTTCACACTGTCTGTTGTTTTGTAAATGGATTTAATCGGTTGAAATGGTCGGTAGGTTAAACTCCTTATACCTGACACGGGCCATCTTCACACTGACATGAAGTGAAGGTGATGAAAGGCCTCGCTGCCGTCTCAGTCTTCATCTCACCTACATGCTCTGACGCCCTCTCCTCCCCCACTTCCTTGCTCCCACACTCTCCTGTCTCAGCCAGACATATGAAAACAAGCAGGCCAATCAAAAGGTCACGTTAGGGTCAAGCACAAGGGTCAGCCAATCGTCTCTCAGCTGTCAATCAAGAACAGATCCCCTTCCCATACGAACAGGGAATTTTGGGTAGCCCACTAAAGCGGTTTGGTCTGGTAGAAGAGAGGGACAGTGGGTGGAGAGGAAGGCTGGGCTGCTGCCCTAATGAGACAGAAGAAAGGCTGTCCAAGAGCACGTGTGTGTGTGTGTGTGTGTGTGTGTGTGTGTGTGTGTGTGTGTGTGTGTGTGTGTGTGTGTGTGTGTGTGTGTCTATGTGTGTGTGTCTGGACGTTTTATAGCTGTTTTTATAGCTGACAGGGTCACAGGGTAATTGTGTGATTACGTCTCCTCCCTCACCTGCTGTTCTCATTCACATACTCTCTTGATGTCTCTTTGGTCCGGTAAACACCCACCAAGACAGAGAAAAAGCGAGAACAGGAAACAGACTAAGCGTGAAACGACTCACAGGATGATGCGAAAGCTAATGAGGAAAGAAAATGAGTCATGAATAAATAAGAACATCTGTGGTTTCCTATGCGAAAGTATTTCATGTTTTTATGTTTTCCATTTTAGTCACCTGTAAACCCTGCTCGGATGAAGAGGTCCTTATGGCTGTGTGTACCAGTGACTTTGGTAAAGACACACACACACACACACACACACACACAGTTAAGGAATAGTTTTGGGGGAAATGCACTCATTCCCTTTCTGAGGCTTCTGCCAAAGATTGTTAGCATAGCTTAGCATAAATACTGGAAACGGGGGGGAAACAGCTAGCCTGGCTCTGTCCAAAGGAAACAAAACTACTCACTAAGTAACATGTAATATGTCAGACTTTTTCTTGGATCAGTTTCCAGATAACCATTGGAGTTATCAACAAGTCGCTGTTTTCAGTTTTCATGCTAAGCTAACTGGCAGCTGGCTCCAGCAGCATATTTACCATCCAGCAAAGAGAGTGGTAGCATCTCATCTGACCCTTGACAAGAAAGTAAATGCAAGTATTTCCCAAAAAGAGAAACTATTCCTTAGCTCAACTTTTGATTTGTAATGTCTGTTTTCAACAGTTATGTAGTCACACACACTCACCTTGAACTATCCTTGGTCGATTGATTTGATCTCCTTCCCTTTATCTCTCCTGTTCCTGTCTCTGTAGCCGGCAGTGGCATCTTCCGAAGCGTGGCGTCAGGTACTAACGACCGCTCACCTGTTGTGGTGACTCTGAGTCGGCTGTTCCGACAGAAGAGCAGGGTGTTTGCTTGGAGTGGAGCCAGAGGGCGGCGTTGGAGTGGACGGATCAATGTTCCTGCACGGTGCAGTTTGCATCCTGGAGGGGATGAGTACCTTTTGACTGGCTCTGTTCATTTCGGTGAAGCCTGGCTCGGCTGTGCACCTCGCTACAAGGACTTCATGAAGCTGTACACCAGAGCAGAGCAAACAGGAACAAACCCCTGTCAAATAGAGACTGACTGAGAGATTTCTTCATGGCTCTTGGTAAACCAGGGTTGAGTGCTTCTCAGAAAGTCAGTGAGAGAGACACAAAGAGGAACAGAGAGATGAGCAGAGTTATGGCCCTGTGGCCATCATAAAGGATTTTTCTGCTGTGCAACGTGTTGTTGTCTTGCAGCAGAAAACACAGCTGGGCAGTTTGGACATTTTAGTAGCCAATGTCCCGCCTGAACTAAAATGTCCCCATTTGACTGTACTCGTATGCTGTGTGTGTAAATGTGTTTGTGCATGAGTGAGACAGCGAACGAATTAATAATTAGCTTAAATTAATTTTGTGCCGAACTGGTTAACGTTTGTAATTCTCATGACGATACCGCTTGTGTGATCATTCTTGAAATGAAAGTTTGCTTTGTAAAAAGCTTTCTGTAAAATTTAGGAGTCTTCTGACAGAAGTGAACAGTATGCAGCTCTGTGAGTCTCTATGTACTTAGTGTGTGTGTGTGTTTTGCTATTGAGTTCAAAGGGTCTATATATTTACAGAAAATAAAAAGCTATCCATCAGCTTGTCTTTCAGTTTAATTCACAAAAGGAATAAATTTGATAAATTCATTTCTGTGTGCAGTTTAGTATAAATCCTGTCTCCATGCCACTCACTGTACGGCACACTGAGGCTCAGTGTGGTGGAGGTGCAGATAATTAAAACCAAATGGCAAGTCAAGTTAATAGCAGGACCAAAAAAATGATGGACCAACAGTTACCAGCCTCTCAGTTGGCCAATATGGATGCAAACAAAGAGATATTGTCCACCAAACCACCCCAAAGAGAAAACCATTATGAGCGTTCAGTGACCATTAGCTGGCAGGAGAGCAGCAGTGCGTCACTGCTGGCGTAGCTACCCCCATGGAGCTTTGACGAGCCACCGTTCTGCTTGGCATCTTCATTGCCTCTGTGTGTGTGTGCGTGTGTGTGTGTGTGTTTGTGTTCATGCATTCATAGCTGAAAGAGAGAGAAAAGCAAGAGCGGCAATTATGTTTTCCAACGTTGCCAACCAGGTCCAATTCAATAGCTATTCAGTGTGCTCCTGTTTTTTTTCCCCTTGAGTCTCATGAAAGCGGACTCCTGAGGCCTCTATTATCATACCAGTGTAAACTATGAGCACAAACTCCAACTTAACTGTTTTTCATGGAGCATTTGCAGCTGCAGAGGCTATAATGTCAGTCACATTGTAAAGACTACTATGTACACCTACATGAATGTAATTGGGTGTCAGTAGTCAGCTGGTAGCCAAGCAGCTGATGAAGCAGCCACTGCTGGTGAGGCATAAATAAAGCAGCAGATTTAGTGCTCCACCTGAGGTAAAGCAATGTTTTGTACAATAACTTCAGGGCAAATGCCGTTGTCATCTCCCAGTCAAAATGAAAGCTACTGTCGGATGGGTGACTGAGACTATATGAGGGCTTGATGGGTGGGGAGCTGACAGAAGAGGCGGATGTGTGAATGACCCTAGAGGGGTGTATGTGCACCTCTCCCTCCGCCTGCTGTCAGCAGTTGTGTGTGTGACGCTTTCCCTCTTTCCTCAGGAAGACCAAGAATGTGTGGAATGTCCCCTCCCACACACACACACACACACACACACACACACACACACACACAGACACACACACACACACACACACACACACACACACACACAGACACACACACACACACACCTCCATCTGCAGAGACAGACTACTACAGAATCAACAGTCATCCTTTCTTCTTCTGTATAGCTGACAAGTATCATTTTCAACATGCGTGTGTGAAAGTATTTTTTGTTGTTTTTTTTTTCTGTTTTTGCTCAGCTCAGCTCGACTGGTCACTACTTGCTTTTGGTACCAGGTGCTTTTCTCCATTTTGTTTTCTGCAGACAATACCCCCTTGGCACAGGCGGGATTCTTGAGGAGACAAACTTTGTTTCAGAAAAGACTTTAATGCAGCAAGACAAAAGACAAAAAAGAGAGGAGTGGGAAATCCTACATCATTCTCTGACCAATCAGCAGTCTGCAATGTTTTAATTCCTTGTTTTAGTATCTGCTCAGCTCTCTTGGAACCTAAAAAGAGGCAAAACCAAAAAGTACCAGGTACCAGCTACTATCCACAGCTTTTGCCAAAACCGAAAAAAGAACAGTTTGAAGCGGGTCCAGATGAGCTGAGCAGCAGCGTGCAGCGGAAATGAAGCTGAACATATGAACACTCAGCACGGCTGCAAACACACTGCCAAGCACTTAATGGGGCATTACAGGAATTTAGTGTTGCACTTGTTTATAGTTGGGGGACTCAAAAGAGACAGACTGAATAAAGGTTGTCAAAATCAAAGCAGCAGAGGCTGAGATGTCCTGATAAGAGCGGGCCTGAATTCGGCCAGCGAGGCGGGATTCGACAAAAAGATGAGTCTGGAAATATTCCAAATGTTCATAGATGTACAGATGCTGTTGGGAAATAACTGAAAGAAGAGGAACTTCTGGGTTCAGGCACTGGCTGAGCTGAATGCAGACGCACAGGCACACTCCCAAACACACAGCCGGTGTGTATGTAGTTAGCTTGCAGCTAATGTGTTGACCAGTGGCCAAATTTGTGTTATTGACACAAGGCAAAAATTCACTACACTGTCTGTCTAAACACGACTTAAGTCTCCGAGAATGGGTCCACATAATGCAACTAATTTGTGTATTTTGTCAGACCCAAACACCAATCACCTTTCAGGCACCTTGCTTTCAGTTGTAACGTAGTGTTGTGAAGTAGTAGTCAGTCAGTTTGGAGAAGCAAAATGAATTTCTCTAAAGTGAATAAAGCTTAAGAATTCACATGCACAAGTGAGAAAGAGAAGGTAAGAGAGTAAGACATAGAGGGAGATATTAACACATAGCTTGAAGGTTTAAGATAGACCCAAGACTTGAGAGGGTCACCTATATATAACAGTTCCTCCCCCATATGCACTACGGCTTGTGTGTGTGTTTGTCTTGGGTTGTAGCTTGAGAAGACCACAACACACGCGTCCTGCACACTGCCGACATGCAAACAGGCCACACTGCAGAAACCCAACCCACCGCAGGAACACCCAAAACCCCTTGGCAACCCAACCTGGCAACAGCTCAGCTCGCCTTGGCATCCTCGCTAATTCGGGACACACTTATCCCTCTGCACAGGGGTCTTAATGTTAACCTTTCAGTGTGAGAGTGTGTGGGATATGGAAACAGTTTGTGCTGCAGTATGCGAGAGGCACAGCTGAGTGGTCAGCTGGAGTCGAGGGAATGGCTGAGCTCAGGGAAAATACAGGCATGCTTTCACCCACATATACTACCACTGGCATTTTATAATGCACCGGCCAGGGTGGGGTTTGTGGATTTAAGCGGTGGCACAATATTTTAGGCTGTAAGTATGTCTGGGTTCTACAGGGGGTCCAAAGTAAAACAAACAAACAAACAAAAAAACAATGACGTGATGAAACAGAGAGAGAGATATGTACTCAATGAAGTTCACACATAGATTTAAGCAGTTTCAACTGCAAATCTATTCCCTTTAGTCTTTACTGCTGGAACAATAACTGTAATAATCATTGACATTTTCAGTGTGAAGAGCAAAGTGTTTTATTAAGTGACTGAATACAGGTTTTCAGTGCTCCAATTCATAAGACGACTTTTAAAATGTTTGCGACTGGCCTGGTAATTAATATAGGCTGCTTGAATGAAT